>CM021527.1:20112695-20127840 GCA_010994315.2 Pisaster ochraceus
TAACGAAAGGGTTAAAGTTGCACTGACATTACCATATTTGCTTCCAGTCAAAAAGTTGAAGTGGAAACAAAATTCCAAGGCCTTGTTTTGAGATTTTCAAATAATTTGATCTAGAATTTTGAACATGTTCTCTCTCTATGAAAAAAGGTTGACCCCTAGGCCTTCCAATTTAAAGAGTAATGCTTTTTAATTATGTCGTTATTTACAACAGCGCCCTCTCTTGACAAGTTTTTAAAATGTACTTTTTGCAGAAAACCTGTTGGCAAGTTCAAAAAGGTTTAAACTGAGCACATTCTTATAAGCTACTTATAAACCTCAATGTCTCGAAAAAAAATAAGCTATGACGTCATGATAAGCTATGACGTCATGATAAGCTATGATGTCATGATAAGCTATGATGTCATGATAAGCTATGATGTCATGATAAGCTATGAGGTCATCCAAAGAAAGCTTAATCAAAGTTTCTTATTTCAAAAACTGAAAATGACAATAAACTTTTCATATATCACTATTTCCTACAAAAAAAATGATAACTGAATTTGTTCATTATATTTCATCAACTCTGCTGATTTGTACATGTCTACAACAGACACTTTGGTTTTGTTTCAACAAAACCTATGTTTAGTTCTTTTGTTTATTTCCTTGTTTGACTTGTTTTGGGGTGGTTTTTTCTTCATGTGTTTGTTTCATTATTACACTAATACTTTACAATCTTATGCCTCAATAATGCTCTACTGTTTGTTGTATTTTTCATTTATTGAGATCAAATAAATAACAATAATAAAAAAAACAAATATTTAAGCTAGTCGGGAACAAAAAAAGGGTGGTGCAAAAAGAAGGAAACCCACTTTTGACAGGAATTTTTACCTACTTTCTTAATTTATTTGGATATTAGTTTTGAGATGTAGTGAAGTATAGTACACAAGGTGATTTTTTTTTATCACACGATTAATGTTACTTTGCTTATTTGACTACAAGTCACCAAAATCACAGTTATCAACATGTAAGTCTATGTAGATCTGGTGTTTTGTAGATTAAAAATGTGTTTAAAAGAACACAATTCATTGATTTAGTTTGCTAATAACTGATTTTTAGGTTGGTTAACTATCCATGTAAGATCATGTACCCAAGGGGAGCTTTAGGCTCCAACACATTATTACACACCTTTTAAATAGCAAACAAAGAGAAATAGAAGTATTACAATGATTTTTTGAAGTGCAGTATCAAACACCGGAGCTCTGTTTACAAACACGTTTGCTGCATGAAATTTTTAAACTACCGTTTCTCAGAGACAAAAATATGCATTTGCAATCATTTTTGTGTCACTTATGTTAACAGATCAATATTTGTTACCATTATATTGAATTTTTGAAATATGCAGTTTTGAAATTCACAAGAAGGTGAAATTTGCTGTCAGAAGTTGGTTTCCTTCTGTTTGCATAAGCCTGTGTAGTATTCTGAATGACTTTTGTTCAGAAGCATGTTGGCCCATACCTGCATACATTACACTAAAAGTTCACTATTTAGACTTTCCTACTAATTGAATGGAATAATTAATTTAAAAGATTGTAATGCATTTGACCCTACTCTTTAACTCTGTAGTGATACAACATAATAAAAAGTTGTTTCTCCTGCAATACAAAATACACAACTATTTCAAATTACAAAGAACTTGAAAGTGACATACTACTCAGAAGGTTCAAACGTTTCAGTAGCAATGTAACACCCCTCCCCCCCCCAAACGATCATTCCAACTCAAGGCATCCTTGACTTTGGGATTCAGCTTAAAGTAAAGTTCAAGCAAACTCTTAATACACCCGGGGAAAAAAGCTCTACAAATATGGCCTGCACTGTCCTATCTACACTGGAGCCCAAATGACATCACAAAAAGGCTGTTAGACACATTTTTATCTCAGTAGGCAATTCTTGTTTGATGCAAGTTATATGATGGTATTAATAGATGTAATTTTTGCATCGGGGATAAAGAACTTGTTTGGTTGTGCCCTTACACCAAAAAGTAACAAGCACTGTATACTCCCTGATGCAAAATTACATCTATTAAATCGTTGCAGTACCTGCTGCCTAGGATTCAAAACCTGCCTCTAGCCATCGGGCTAGCTCGGTGGTCTAGTGTAAGACATCTGCTCTAGCAATGCAAAGGTCATGGGTTCGAATCCCACCCGAGTGATTGCCTGTGGATTTTTTTCACAGAGCTCGGGAGAGCACTGAGTACACAGTGCTTAATACACATCGGTGTAAGGGTAAAACAAAATTAAATGATGGTATTAGTAAAGGTATTTCTTTCTTTCTTTCTTTCTTTTTTTATTATTAAAAAAAAAAAAATTTAAATTTTTTTATTTGTTTTTGTTTTTTTGCCTTATATATATAAATCCACATGAGTGTCATCACTGGTTGAGAGTTTCCATTCAGTCAGTTAAAGAAATGTGAATTGAGGTGTACATGTTTAGAATTGGTTTGATTTACAAAAGTGTTTATGACACTAATTATAGGTTGGTGATGTGAGAGTAACATATAGCTATGCTGGAGTGAGTGCTGACCAGGATTCTACCCTAGGAGAGCCTGATACAGTAAGTAGACACATTTTTGTTTAGTGTATTCAGGAATAGCTGGGGCAGTTGATCCACTGATTGGTCGAGAGGGCATCACGTGGGCATGTTTAAACGTGCGATATCAACACGGTGAGAAGTGTTTAAACATAGGCGTGGCCAGCAAGCTACGCATGGTGTCATGGCCTTGGGATATATTGCACGGCCACAACCCAGCTGGTTTCGATTGGCCATTTAAGACCTCATCGCCTACTCTATTATGCCCTTATTCAAACACCTGTTGGATTCAAAAATACAATTGAAATATGTATAGTTCTTAGGCTGGACTAGTTCTCTGTGTAAGAAGGCCTACGATGACTTATTGTGCAGATGTAAGCAGACATCAGTGCTTCTGGATAATTGAAACTAACATGTACACCAGTCTGTGTACATGACTTATTGTGCAGATGTAAGCAGACATCAGTGCTTCTGGATAATTGAAACTAACATGTACACCAGTCTGTGTACATTTTTTGAATGATTTAGTGTTTTGCTTTTGATATGATTCATATTTCCATAAAACAAACTTACACTTTGGTGTACAGTGCCTAATGTAGAGTTTGCCATTGAAAGATCATTTACACTCCTTCAACAAGTGCATTTTAAACATGAAATAGTAAATGGGTTTAACTAAAATTACTTGTTCATTAATGCATTCACAAAATGAATAGGTTTGTAACACCCTTGTTTGAACTTGACAGATTGGATGCTGTTGCTCTCATAATTCACACATTTCAAAAACCTGTCTTTAAATGCTTCTCTTTGTTTAAGTGCCTTGGGAACCTTATTGGTAGATACTTGCTCTATATACAAGACTCATGTAGTAGCAGTAGCAGTATTGTGAACGAATAGGTACAGGTATCCAGGTCATTAGCAAAAGGTTTGAAAGTGAATTGTTTCTGATGAATCACACTGAACACTGATGGTAATGATTGAACTTGCTGTTTTATACATTTTCCTGTGCATAAAAGTGGGTAATTTAAAAGATATACTTTTTCAGAAAATTAGTATCATAATTTCCAATTGTTTTGTTTATACAATAAATATTTATGGTTAGTCCCTAAATGAATGATTTGTCAGTGCATGGTACCTAATAAATCTGACACAGGTTGAGCTAGAGACCTCAACGAAACTAGACCCGCTAGACCCTGTGTGAAGGACTCTTGAAAACAAAAAAGGTCTATTACAATTTGTGGTTCACATTGTGCTACATTTTTGTTTGCAGAAAGTCAAGGTATTGTGTTATTCATTTGACCCTATGAACAAGTGCATTGTTATTAACCCTGGTACATTAAAATGTAAGTCAGTTTGAGAAACACTAATATTGATTGAACTGTGTTTGAATTGTTAGTTATTTCAAGTTGACATATTATTTAAAAACCTAAATTTATTTTACTATTTGATTGGCCTGTAGGTCCTCTTCATATTAAAGGGCTGTGACATCAAGATCCAAGCAGATCCTGTGGCTTTACATGGAATTATGAACTTTCACATAGTTACTCCACACTCGCTTCCTCCCTCCATTTGATATCTATGGGGAGGTTGCCTGTGCGTACAGTAACTGGGTGAGAGTTCATAATTCCATGTGCAGCCACAGGCCTGCTTTGATCATGATGACACGGCTCCTTTAGCTGGCTGTATACCAATTACTACTCCACAGAAAATTCAAGTGTGCAAAACGGTTATACATCATCACTACTTCACATTTTACAAGTCACATTTTACAATGTTGCTGAATAAGTTGTTGAAAACGATCCATGTTTATCTTCAAAACAAGTCAAACTTTGGAATATCACAAATGTATAGTTTGTGTTTTCCCCTTCAAAATATCTGGAACTTTTGTTTTCTTTTCAGGTCAGCATTATAGCAAAGCAATCTGGGAATCAGCTGACTAAGTATAAAACAGATACAGGAGAGTCTCTTGAACTGGTTCACTTTGGAGAAAAAACAGCACAAGTAAATAATAATGATATAATGATTTTATTATTGTGTCCACATATTTGTTGTTTCATCATGATAATGGTAAAATTGCCTCAGTTGTATTTTCCTTTGATTTAAATGACCTCAATGTGATAGGAAGCGTTTAACCAAAAGATTGATTCGGTGAGAGGCAAACATCTATTGCCAGGATAAATACTTAGAGATCAACTTGAACAAAATCACTCAAACTAATTTGACTCTTTGTATCTATTAATTATGTTTATTTTTTTGGTGATAAGCTTAAAGTTTTCTGCCCTGCAATTTTCGATTTTAACTACTGATTTAGGTTTTTTTTTTGCCGTTTGCGGCGCACTCGCATGTTCACAACAATTACATCACAATACGGACTGGTGAAGATTGTTTACTTTTGTTTCTGTGCACTAAAACCATTTGTCTTGTTTAGCTCGTTCCTGAAGGTTTTTTTTCAATAATGTGTGTATGTTTGTATCATGCCTAGCAAATGTGTTGTTCGTGGATTCCAGAAACAGAAGAAAGAGTCCAGAGGTTATCTTTTTTTTTCTCATTTGCGAACACTAAAAATAATTTATTGTGTGGGCTCAAAATAAATTATTGTGAGCGCCTAAAATATACTATTGGGAGCAAAATAAACTATTTCTTCTACTCATAGTAGTGCATAAAATAAATTTTGTGAAACTCTGCATTTTCGACGAGCGTGACACTGATTAAAATGGTTTTTTTTACATAATGAAGCAATTTTTATTGAATTTCAGTCATATATTAATATAAATGTTAATTTTGTTCAAGTTGATCTTTAAACATCTATATCTCTTTCAAACTGACCATTTCTTTACCAGCCAAAAATGACAGAATTGTGTGATCTTGTTTTGATGCTGTTGAGTCCTCAATTATGACTACAATGTTGTGATTGTCATTAAAGGAGATGATTGAAGATGAGTTGCATGCAAGTAGTACTCTGACATGGACACTCAGAGTTGGAGGGTGGCTGATAATGCTCATTGGATTGAACTTCATGACAAATATTCTTTATACGTTAGGTGAGTTGTTTAATTGGATATCAATTATGTATCATCGCTCGTACCATGAAGTAACCTATCTGTAAAAAAAAATTAAAAGTTTGCAAATCATTTTTTGTACAAATTATTGATATATTCAATTACTGTCAACATTTTCAGCAAGTTTCAGTACCTTATACGTAATGGTTTTGTAATTACACTAATTAGTATAAATGACGTAACGCTAGATTTGCCATTTTGTAATTTCACAAAGTGCCCTTTCTCGATACGCGTATGCCACTTTTTTCCAATTATATACAAAGCGCTACAGTGGTCACAGTTCAGGCGCATGTGTGACATTTGCATTTCAGGAAGTAACCTAACGGGAAGCGTAGTATTTTCTCAATAGGTCTCAATATGCATTGTGTTTGTGCACTGCGGGCAAAATTCATTTTTGCATTTTCACGAGGTAATCTATGTGTTTAGGAATTAATTACTAGTTTAAAATAAGTGCGGGAAAACACATTGACAGTTCTGTATGACTTAAGTAGTCAGCTGAATTTTTCTGTAAACAAATAATATAGAAATAGTCAGCAGACCCCAAAACAGCAGTTTGAAAAAAGTGCAACTTCAATCGTGTTTTTCTTCAAATACAATTTTTACTGTGGACAAAACAGGTCACTTCATGGTAACGAGGGATTGTATGTTACTCTTTTTCTACACGAATATGTAATCTCAAGATATGTTGCCCCTTTAAAACTTATGCAGAACCAAAAACAATTGAACTTCAAGAAGTTAATTCACATTAAAACCTGTTTATGTACATTTAATAGGCTCCAAAACAGTACAATAGGCTCAACAGAAAATTCTTCACATAGCCATTACTGGTACACAAGGTTCAAATCTAAGAAAACAAAATCATAAGACCACAGGCCTTGAGGTAGCTTGGATGTTTGTTTTGCTGCACCGCAAATAATTTTACAAGAAAAAAGCAGTAGCATTATTCACTTTTGTTGTCGAAGGAAAAGAAGTTAAGTTTGAAGAATTTTCAGAATCATAAATCCGCCAAACAAATCCTTAAACTGTCCCAATCAAACAGGACATGTTCAGTCCTGATTCGGGACAGCTGTATGACATGTGTACTATTAAGATGGACATTCATGAGGATTGTATTTTAAGTGTACATGTCTTGATAATGAGTGTAATTTATTTACTTTTATGTTAATTAATGTATGTATAATTGCTTTTTTTTTTACAGTTGACTGGTTCCCTATACTTGGTACCATGGTAAGCATTGGTCTATCAGCTTTCAATTTATGTGCATCAATCTCACTTTCTGTGGTAACAATTTCTACAGGATGGCTATGGTATCGACCTATCTTATCATTGACATTCATTGCTCTTGCCTCGGTACCGCTGCTACTGTCTTATTTAAGAGCAAATAAAATCAAACAAGAATCAAAGGTTTAACATGATGCGGGGCCCTGGTTTTTAGTACAAGCTTTCCAAACTAAACTACAGTATCAGGGACCTGTATCAGCATGCATAACAACATTACATGGAGTTGTCTCATCCTGATCATCTAAAGCAAAGATGTGTTGATAGAGAAAATGACCACGGGAAGTTATCCAGCCTGGAGGTACTTGTAGACATGCCACCAAGTGAATCTTTGTATAGTGTTCTTACAATTATTAGCTGGCTGACATTATGCGTCATTTTCCTGTGTAGTTCATGGCTGCGGTGTGTATCCATGTAAAGTGGAGAATGAACATGCAATATAATAGATGTTAAACATGCAATTGTATAGGAATAATGAATGTTTATGAGTGCATTAGTGTGAACATTTTCCTAAGTTGAAAGATGGAATGTTCCATTCAAGGAGGCTAAGCCAAGTTGAATGGAACATTCCATATTTCAACTCATGAAAATATTCTCTCCATCTCACGAATGCAAAGCATTTATTATTGGTTTTATATAACACCCAATTGATCGTTGCCGTTTGGAAGAAAACTCAATCATCAAAATATACAACATTGTATCATGGCATCCACTACCACGAGGTCGTTTTGTACAGCGTGGTACAGGCTGGTTTGTATTCGGTCACGTGGTGATAATCATCAACACTGAAGGGTGCGAGCATCTTTGCGGCTAACACACACAATGCCTCAGATTGTGCATCAAATTGGCCTATGCTTGCTTGATGGTCTTGCATGCAATATTGCAAAAAGAATGGAATGAAAATGCACGCTGAATAGTACCAAAATGTCATTCATTGACATAGGCATAAAGGTGTGAATAGTGCATACCCGCGACCTCCGATCATCCAATCAAATGACAAGGATCTACTTGGGTGTTGCATAATAAGCATTACTTGGCCCTGTTGATACTTGTAGTTGTGTAGTAGATATGTGACACTAAGCGGATATATGACACTAAGCAGATATCTGACACTAAGCAGATATCTGACGCTAAGCAGATATCTGACACTAAGCAGATATCTGAAACTAAGTACACTGTAGATCTGACACTAAGCAGATATCTGAAACTAAGTAGATCTGCTAAGCAGATATCTGAAACTAAGCAGATATTTGAAACTAAGTTTATGTAATTTTGATGATGGGCCGATATTTTAACAAGTTCTTATGAAGTCAGTGCCAGGACAGATATGATTTGTAGATTAATGAACATACATTTTGTGTACATTCTGTTTATAAATGATTGAATGTGAAACTTTCAAACTTGAAAGCACTGACAATTAAAAGCTACCTGTGTTTGTTAATGGTTATAGGAAATATAGTTTTTCAAATAATCAAATAGTATTGAGTTAGAGTTGGTGATATTTGAGCATGTTATATGTCTGCCACTTGGTGCATTGTGGTTGTTTGTGCCCTAAAACATACAGTAGGATAACAATTACATTTATAGTTGTTGTTTTTTTACTTGACCTTGTTTGCAATATTATAGATATTTTTTTGGTGTTTAAGGACTTTTTTGCATATGTAGTTACTGAGCTGAAACCGTTGTCTGCTCAAGGTGATATGCTTTTGAGGTTATGTAGCCAAGCATTATAACAATGTATCTTTATTTATTCATTACAGTGAACATTTGTGTAAGAATAAAAGTAGTTTTTAGAAAGGAGTGTAATTTATGTTTCAGATCCGAGTACTTTTAATAGTACTTTATGAAACAATTGTTTGATGAATATTTTCAAGATAATGTCTGTTTAGGCAATAGACTTTGCACATGTATTCAGACATTGGACCTGTTTGAGTGCATGAATTTTTTTAATTTCACATAAAATTTCTAATCCAAGGTTCTCAAAAGATTCTTGTAAGTTTGAAGATATGTGAGACTTGCAGTCATTTAGTAGTTTGATTGTAAAAAGTATTTTCCAAGGGAAAACCAACCCTATGGTATGCAACATTGTAGCAGTAATTGCACCTGGTCCATTATTAAGATCAGAGCTGGCAACTCTCCCTGAAAATAAACCAATCTTTCCGTGTTCCAATGGACACATTTGTGTCCCTGATTCTGGACACTTTTCCACATGATGTTGAATGTAATTGCAAGTATTTTGCACAAACCCCGGATTGTAAGATGCAAATTTTGGCAGCTCTGTAAGATTATAAAAATAAAAAGTATTCATTGTTTGTATCAATGATAATAGTTTACAACTTTGTGTTTTGAGAGCATTGTCCTATTTATTTCTGTCTTATACATGTACATGTACAAAAGTAAAAAGTGTACATTATTATTTTTGCATACAATCAGAGTATATTTTGTAAATTCTGTTGTGACTTGAAGATTTTGTATTCAATTCCGAATGACAATGCTCATGTGGTCTGTCCCTCACAATCCAATAAGTCAAGATTCCATGAGCTATTTTGTATTGAAAGCTCAATAGATTTTGAACATTGAATTTGGATAAATAGTTTTGTTGTAATTGGTTTGTCTGTGTTAGATTTGTGTTGTAATCTACAGCTGGTTTATCTCATGTAGAACTCACAAGAATATATGATTTTCTAGATGTACATGTACTGTAAGATTATAAAAATAAAACATTTTCATTGCTTCCAAGTGCTGAGGTATTTTATTGCATGCAAAGGAAACATAATAAGCAATTGGTAAAAAGTGGGCCTTAATTACCAACACCTTGAACACAGAAGAATTTGGAATCAAACAGCTGTCACCCATTTATTTACAAAAACAATCCTCTGTAAACTCAAATACTGATGTGTACACTCTTTGGGGATGTATGTATATACACTAACTCAATACAAGTGTAATTCTTAAATGCTTAACAAGTATTTGCACAAAATTGCAATTGATTGTTTCATGAATATTGTTTTGATCTTAAATAAATGTTTTTATGAATATGCAATAATTGCTGTATGTTTATTGTAAGTCTTGACAGTTTTTTTCAATAAAAAAGGAGTGAACTCTCTACATGTTATAGACCTGAAATAAATATATCATTGGTTAGGAATGGTATGTAACATGATTGTTAATGAATGAGAAACTAACAAGTACTGCTTTGTTTATAGTGATAATCACATAGATATTAGTCAAATTATGTGATAAGCAATACCAAAACAACAAATTATGCCTTATCTTACAAATGCTGTAGAGGCAAACATCTATAGGTAACAACTAAATACATTTCAAAAACAGCAGCTATACTAGTTAGCTTCATCCCAAGAGGTGGTCATTTTCCAGACTAATGTAAAACAAGCTGTTTTGGCAAATCAAACATTCCTCTTTTGATCAACAGTTATTTTAGGATGATTTGCTTAGTTTGTTTCTATTAGTTATCTTTCCCAATAGTATTTGTGTACCCTGTAGTGTTTAAAGCTAAATGCTGTGCTTCTATTTTAATAACCAATAACCTGAAAACTCCACATTCCTACACAATTGTTATCAAAACCAATGAATGCAATACTTAAAATATGTTTTCACAAAGCAAGATTTTTTATAGCCAGAACAATTCTTTTAATTTCCAACTTGTGATAGAAGTTAAGCGAACATTCCAGCCATAAAGATCTTGCTCTGTGATAAAGTGGTTGTTTGTGCTGTAAGTTTTACCTTTACTTGAAACTACATTTTTTAGAACTACATGTACATGTACCTATGCACTGCAATTTATGTAAATTCAGAAACACTCAAACTTGCCAAGCTGCAATGTTTGAAGCTTTGCATGGTGTAAGAAAATAAGAAGTAACTAGCAGGCTCAACTATCTGGGAATCTTTTTAGGAGTGCTAGCTCTGAAAATAGAGGGTGTGGTCCTTACGTTTCGAAGACCATTTGTTACATTTCAGAGCTAACACTCCTCCCAAAAGTGATTTACACTTGGCTGTACCTGCAAGTTTACTACTTATAGTTACTTCTTATGGCAAACTGTGCTAAACTGCATTTTCAGCGTATTTTTAAAATCAAGTTTATGCTGTGTCTGTGTACAAAAGATGAGTCACAATGACAACCATAAAAGCAGTGTATACATGTACATGTACATATAAGGCTATTTCCCCACAAAGAACACAAAATAATATGCTATTAAATAACAATTTATTACCTCTATTTACACAGCTTTCCATTCTTAAGGTAAACTTCTACGTACACTTTAAATTGTGTTAAGTTTTCTTTTTTTTCATATACTTCACAATTTTTTTAATTTTATTTATTTATGTTTTATTTTTTTGTATTACTTACTGTAAAAAGAGTTACAATAAAGTAAAGTTCTGTACAAGTTGGAAGTTTCAGAAGCCATGTTTGTGTACAAGCCTAGTAAAAGATTTAAGATTTGTTAATCTGTTTGGCTTTATTCATCAATGAGTAAAAATAACTCCAGAAATTTAACTGTACTGTAAATTAATTGGCATATTTTACGTTGGGCGTAGTGCAAAGCCACCCATAATGTACACATGTTTACGCATCACTTTTAACAGAGAATTTAAGTCATTCATCAGACTCTTGGCCAATCTAACTTGTGTGCACCCTTTTGATGGGTTTAGAATGAAGTTTAATGCTGGTAGTTAAAATAGCTTCTATTACATTTATATTCATATAAATACCGTTCATTATTTAACCTGGTTCTTGACAATGAAGTTTTTTCTCTATGAGAATGTTAGTGTTTGTAAAATGAGTGACTCTCTCATTTTCAGATACTCAATTCTACATTGTCATTATTTTTCACTGCATCTGCCACGGAATAACTCATTTTATTAAGTATTAACTCGTTTACAATTTTACAACCCGATAAATAAAAGTTATTTCTGTTAATGTCAAAGTTGGGTTTTTTTACTATTGAATCTGATAAAATATACCTTAGACATCAACTCAGATTCTCTGTTGGTGGACTGTCACACACTATGCAGGAATTATTACTGCAAGCTATGTGCACTCCTTCAAAGCCATGCTGTAACTGCTTATGTTTGACACAAATTTATTCTCGTAAGCTATCATCATCAAGAAAACATTTAAAATGTTTATTTATTATTTTGACAGTTAAAAAAACCCATTTATACAAAATTGCTCTATCCATACACGTTGCTCTTAACTCAAACATGAATGCCAATTACTCTCACAGTGATACAGCATTTCTTAACAGATATACAGCAGCTTACTGATAATCTCCCATGAATTACTTTTGGTGAAGTCATTATATTTACCAATGATGACAAGTTGAACAGAAATAATGTATCCTTCATTTTCAATGCTAACATGTATTTAAACCTTCTTTATAAGGTTGAAATGCTGATTGTTTGAATACCACTTATCCATAATACATGTCCGTTTTCAAACTTGTGATTTTCTTGATCATAACAGACTACAACATGCCATCAAACTCTATGACCCAAGGTTGGTTGCAAACATTTGTGACTTTATTCATCTTATTTGTCTTAATGTCATTTCAACTGTAGACTTGCATTTTACATGCAAAATCAACAACAAATCCCTTGCTGAAAGCAATAAGATACAGTCTTCTGGAAATATTAAACAAAACAAATCATAACAATTTGTATTTATTTTTGCATGAAGCAGGTAAACCTATACTTGTTTTTAACGCACATCGCATACATATTTAATTAACTGGTGATGATCCTGAAAGTAACGACTATCAATAAGATATTGATTGCTGGAGCCACACTGAAGACACATTGAGATACATTCCCATAAAATATCTGCAATGCTTTATTAATGCTGTGGAACACCATACCCATGTGGTCTTGATTTCCATTATGCCCAAGTAACCTTACAGAAAGTTTAACATGTCCAATTCTTGAACAGAGGGATTATTTTATGGATGATTTACATGTATGTATTAACATGCAAGTTGCATTTTTTACCGTAGTGTCTGACTCCAGTTGATTGGGTTATATCTCAGAAGTTCTCCTTCATGTTGGTTTGTCTGTATCCTTACCATCTTCAACTGTTGTTCTTTAACTTCCATTAACTGCAGGAAACAAAACAAACCTTGATAAAATTTCAACTCCTGGATATCAAATTGCTGATAGTGTACCTGTGGTTTGGTGACTTTAGTTTGCATATGAGCTCATTCATTCCATCAACATACACACATATAGATTACAATGTGGATTATTCTAAAAGCAAACTGATTTTTAATGCACATCAATCTGTCTCTTGCCAGTCTCCTCTCATCTTTTTGTCTACATTAGCGGTTGTCAATATACGATTTTTCCAATAATCGAGATGTCAGAAATCTAATAAATCAATATCCATTATTTCCCTGAAGCTAAAGACAGCACATCACATAAGCCCAAATAAATAAAAAAAGTGTAAGTTCACCAATTTGGGGGCTTTATCCATCACATGTGTAGTTAGTCTGAAAATAATATTTAACTTTTACAAACGCAATTTGTATGGTTATCTTGCATATTTTTCATAAAAGTCAGAAAGTCTGTAAAAATTTTCAGAAAAATGGCAGCAATGTATCCATCTTCCACAACAATTCTGTCCCATCTAATGACTTCAGACCAAATCAATATCAATCTCACCTTTTTGTTCTCATCTCGAAATTGCCGAAGATATGTTGATTTTTTCTGAAAGGCTGTTTGATCATCTTGTAAGCATCTCTTATCATAGCCAATAGCTCGATCACTCTCCTCCATTCGCTCAATAAGACAGCGTCGATAGTTTGCATCTCTGTCAGACATCTGACTCTTCAGAACTTCTCGAATGTGTTTCCTGAAAAGGTAAGTTTATTATTATTGTGATATTTGTCTTTTTTATAATTGACCACATTTCTTATGGGCCACCTGACAGTCTGTCCCAAACTGGTTGCAAAATAAATGCCCCAACATTGTACATTGCAGGCTGTTTGTAAACCAATACCAAAGAACAACATGTAGTTCAGAAAAACTGCCATGCACATCACAAGGAAATAGTTTCCAAAACCCTTAGTTTCATATTTTAATTTGCTTAAATTCGATTTTTGCACAAAGCAATGGGCTTTACACTGCTAGCATGCCACACCAAACAGCCGTCCAAAGAGCACAATCTAAAGACTTTGATGGTCCAAAATTATCATGCAATCTTAATGACTGCCCATGATGTCCTTGAAAATACAGCATAATGGAATTATTCAAGGCAAGTCTGGCCCGACCATTGGCAGACTTACATGTAGTATCAATTTATTAGTTAACAAATTTGTTTTTATCAATAAAAATCCGACTTGATAAAAAAAAAGCTTCGTTATTTGAACACCAATTGAAAGTGTTTTTAATGTCTCTTTGAAATCTGAACCTTTGTTGCTTTTTACTTGTTTTCTTTTTCTTAGAAATACTTTTCATTTGGTGAATGAAAAATATTATTTCAATTTTCAATCTAATATTACCCAGAAGTACTTCACCCATTGTCCCCATTGAAGCCAACTAACTGATCTTCCTAATTTGTTCTAATAAAACCTGTACAATCAAAACATAACTCTCAGCAACTTGTATCATTCCAGACACATGGCAAGATACAGAACAATCTTAATATTTGGTTTAAGCTTCCCAGGATGTAAATGTATAAACAGCAAAAATTAACCAAATCCAACAAATAAGACAGTAAAATTACTAAAAAAATTCATCGGCCATCACAAGATTTAAAATTCCTTGCATCATGATGGACCCTGTGTGGTTTTTTTTGCTGTAAAAAATTTGCGCAACGCCGGGTATGCGGCTGGTGCAAAGCCGTCGTCCTGAACATCAAACTTCATTTACACCCCCTGTTTCACTGGTACAGGGTAGTTAATACAGAATGGAGGTTGTTCCAACTTAATGCCAAAGTGAATGCAAAGCAAACTACATGACACAGCAATCATGTCCACCCCATTTTCTTATTGTGACGCAAAGAAATTACCTTCGCTTTTGCAATTTGCGCTAAATATGGACCCAGCTTTAAAGTCACCTCCATCCTGTGAAACGTTCTCTTTTGTTCATCGCCATCATTGGTTTTGGACCGGGTGCTGAGTTTGAAATGTAAATGTGCTGAATTTGCATGGTGCCAAAGTGACCAATTTCATAAAGCTGTTAAAGGGGCACACCGGCTTCGTTGGGCTATTTGGGCTACAAAATAGGCTGACA
>CM021527.1:20128840-20147426 GCA_010994315.2 Pisaster ochraceus
GTGGGGCCAGAGAGACAAACCCCAGGGCATGAACTCCCCAGCTTGCCGGTCTAGTCGTGAGCTTGGGAGCTTGTCTGAGGGGTAGGGAGCCAGACCAACAATTACGTTTTTTTTAGGAGGGTTTTAGTCTGATACCGCTAGCTGTTATCCCGTAACTATTGCAACGTGTTGCCTGCGCTACACACGCGGACGACGACGGGGAATGTTTATCCCATACAGCTGGTCTACTTCTTTGATAGCTGCACAATGTCCAACCCCCCCTCCCTCAATTGCTGCTTTTGCTGGCTTTCCCTTTGGATTTATCGTGTGTTTTTTTTACTTTTTACTTTTCGTTGGTCCACCTTCTGGGTGTTTTTCCTTGCGATGTTTTTTGTCCCGATCGTTGGATGTCGGAGAAACGTTCTCCATTGCAAGTACACAGAATATAGTACGTCGACGTACACAGAATACAGGTTGGGGTGCGTTTTCGCAGTCGTAACCAATAACTGTTTCAATGGCAAGTTCAACCGAAACAGTTATTGGTTAGACCGCGAGTGGACTTCGACTAGGACTGACCATAGAGCAAGGAACCGACGTCCAATCATGTCTGGTTTTTTTATTTACACGTGAATTTGTGCTTGATGGATATGAAGTTTGGATCCTTATGCCTCGCCATTGTTATGATTGATTCATAAACAGAGCACCAGTCTACTTACAACATTGCGCAACATTGTCACGTAAACTTGACAGTTGCAACGGCTGGAAAAGCGTATAAGCTGACCTTTGACTGCATTTTGTTTTTTTCACATTTTTCGTTAATTACGTGATATTTTGATGATTTCTTTTTTAAATTGTTGTCTGTGTTTTTCCACATCACTATATTAGGTAAACAGTAAGCCAGTGTGTCCCTTTAAGCAGAAAACACCGCTTAGCGGGGCACCAGTCAAAACAATGTAAACTTAATGAAATTCTGGCTGGTAACCAGTTTCTGCAAAGCAATATTTTTCTGTGCTTAGCAAATTTCTATGCTAATCAAAAAATGAGTGGGGCACCAGTCAAAACAATGTAAACTTAATGAAATTCTGGCTGGTAACCAGTTTCTGCAAAGCAATATTTTTCTGTGCTTAGCAAATTTGTGCGCTTACATACTTTATGAAATTGAGCCTTTCATCTATCTTTCATGTAGTTTACACTACAACTAGGTTTCTTGATCTGCCTGCTGATTTGTTTGCAATTCAAACTGAGTGTAACAGACAAATGTCTTACTTGTCATGTACATTAATTCTTACCTGTAATCTTCTTGCTCCACCATAGAGCCATAAAATGGCTTCATCCATTTGTTATGAGACTTATGGTACTGTTCCCTCTTCATTAAAAGACTTCTTAAATCATTCTGGTAGTGAGAGTCTGTAGTTTCCAGAGTCATTGTTCTACTGAGTTTTGGAGGTCTGAGTGGATTTAACCGAGGCAATGGTCGCTCTCCATTTGCACTCTGTAGTAACCTCTCATCCCAGGATTTGGATAATCCTTTGGCGTCTCCAATGAATGTCTTGGAGTTGGATCGATGAACCATGCTTGGTGCTTGGGAAGATGGAAGAACATTGACTGGTGTCTCCTGTGTGGTTAATCTTGGAAGGGTTGTCATGGTGATGGTTTGGCGATGGTTGGTTCTTGAATAAGTTAAACCCTAAAGGGCACAAAGGCCTGCAGTAAAAGAACATGAAATAGTTACCATTTTCTCATAAATCACATGATGTAGCACACAATTAAAACTAGTGATTACTTGAACTACATACACTGATCTGTTTTACCAGTTCACTTTGGGATTAAAAAACCTTTTCCAATTACCCTTGCTGGATTATTTTCAGTCAAAAAGCTTTATTTTTCTTAACGCTTTCTCATTGACAGATTAACAGATTTTAATGGCTCATATTTCGTTCAAGGTTACAGTAAAAAAAATCACTCAAACGCACAATCCCTGCAACACACAAGGCAGTCACTTCGTTTTAAAAAATTAACAGGCTTTATACATGTAGTATACAAACATTAACTGCTTCAAGTGCTCCAAATACATTACCTTGCAGGAAATTACTGAATGTTGAAGCGCCTTGAGTGTCACTGAGTGACAGATATGAGCGCTATAAGAAGGTACTATTATTATTATTACATTGGTTGCTATGGGATAGTACATTAGTTGCTACGGGCATTGTACCTTGTTTGCTGCGTTTGCGCCTTTTCTTGTAAAAAAATAAGAAATATCATGTGACATGCTCTAAACCTATCAAAAGGCAGACTCTTTGTAATAGGGTATATTACACCCTACATTGCATGCTAAATAAAGGCTAGAAACATAGTGCTAGAGCGTACTTTAACAATAATGCAATAGAATGTGAGCTTACGCCCTCTGTTGGTGAAACATACCACCACTTTACGGATAGCTCACAAAACCAGTTACAAATGCCTTCACCTAAGACTACACTTATTTCCGCATGTTTGGGAAATCATCACTAGTGTGCCCACTAAAGCCGTATACAGCATTGTCATCGCTGGTGCAAATGCTATGGATGTGGGTATGTCTGCAGTCGACAGCATGGGCAGGCCGGCAGAGCCCAGTTCCTCAGGAATTATAACTTGTTTACAAAAAATTACACACATTTTGTTACCTCACAAATATATCTGTCAATATAAATTTACCCAGTCAATTTCCCTTGTGGTTACTACATGTATTTGATAAAAATATTTGGCATTATACATGTAGCTATACAAATCAATTTCTGAGCTCTCTCTCTCTCTCTCTCTCTTACTGATCAGTGGGCAGTTAACAATGAATCTGTATCTGTATCAGTACATTGCAGAAACCAAAACTGGCATATTATAAACACAACGGGAGAGAGAGAGGGTGTACAACTCAGGGACATCTTTTTTTGTAAAGAGGTGAGATTGTTAAACCAAATGGTGACTTTGAAATTGTTGTACTAGGCTACCATTATTGTTATTATTGTTGTACTTTGACAAAAAAGCACACACTATTTGTTTGATTAAATTCAAAACAAAGTTTGAATCTGGAGACGAGTCTCATATCATTGCAGTATTCAAAAACGAATTTTTCTAATGGCCTGCGAAGCACTTTTCTCTGAACAGAAAATATATAAACCATAATTGTATTCATGATATTAAGATTTCTGAGCAAGTACAACCTAGTCATAGTCATACTGTATTAAGTCTTTTTTGGACGCTGCCCAATATTATATGGTTACAAATTTTTAGGTGAAATTACGTTCTTTCATACTTTCATAGTCAATTTGTTTTAACAAAAGGTGAAACAAGAGCCTGACACAAGTATTTCAAAAGACATGGTCGATGAAAATTAGGGAAGGAAAGTATATTTTTACAGAAGATATTTAAATTTAAAACAAATAAAATACAGAATCAGATCGACAGAAAATTCATGGTCACCAACTGCATGGTTGAAAAGTGCCAGAAGGCATGGTTAGGCCAAGTATAACTGGTGACAAAACAAAACAAAATGTTTGACATCAATAGACCTTATCGCCAATCCGCCTGGTTGATCTTGCTGAATGGCCGAAAGGTGTAAAAGGGGGCACAGTATGCCCCTTTTCCCTTCCCACAATGCCTTTCGGCCATTCAGCAAAATCAACCAGGCGGCTTGGCGATAAGGTCTATGGTTATATGGTAGAGATGCAGAACTCCTCCAGCACCATATTAAACTTTATAAATTATATTCTTTTTATGATTATGAATTATAATTTAGCACAGACATACTATTAAAATGAAAAAAAGAATTTTATTAATAATTATTTTATTAATTTCCAAATATTAATAACGTGTTACTGGGTCCATCATTGAGGAAAGATCCTCAGTCTTCACAGTCTACACAAGCCCTACCCGTTCCGCTATCGTCTCCACGATGTGGAGACGATAGCGGAACGAACCGCATAGTTCTTGGGTGGGTCCAGCATATATGATTGGTACTACTAGTACTAGGTAGTACTAGTACCTAGATACTAGTACTACTCATTTTATCATTTCATAGTATAAGTATAGCAAACTCGAGTTAGTGGATTAGTAACAACCACATACACAATACAATACACGACATACAGCCAAACTACACGGGTTCCAACTACACAATCATCCGATCCAACGCAATTTTAATTTTAATATTTGAATCAAAAGTTTATAAACTTCATTTTAAAATTACCTACCCACTATGTTTTCGTAAGGACACCCTTAGTCACTGAAGATCTTCTGTCGTCGTCTAGAGAGCAGACAAACTCCTCGTGAGCGATTAACTATATTTCGTTGGTGTTTGTTTATTTTGTGAAATCTCCGATCGAGTTCATCAAATGCAGTAGCACAGCTAGCATAGCACTAGCACTGTAGCAGCGTCGGGCTCTTTCTAGTCACGTGGTTACAACGTCGTCAAGACGACACTGAGCCTCGTTCTGCATAAGGCAATTTTACAAGCCCTTAATCATTAACTTTTAGTCTTGTATTATTCAGATATGATCGTTCAGCAACTGTTTTCTTTTAAATTATATATTTTAAAGCTATTTTTAAATAGTTTATTTTCGTTAATGTGCGAGCGAAAAGAATTTAAAAAAAAACGTTTCGCAAAAAAGAGTGGCGCTGTGTTCAACCTCGTTCTCAGCCGTGTACAATGTCCTCGCGCCGTTTTTCCCAGAATGCTCGCTCGACCACCCGTCTAGGAGAGCAGCTAGCCTCGCTATCTCATGCGCAGCCCGCCATAGCGATACCTCTAGTCACTAACCCCTGGAAGTGAAGTGCTGATTGGCTCTGACTTCTCTGCCCGGCCCCTGCGCGCCCCTGAAAAACTTTTGAGCGCTTGGGTGGAATAGGCGCTTTACTCTAAAGCCCATGTCACACGGGGCAATTTTCAGACAACCAGTTCCAGGCAATCTCCAAGAAGAAAAGGCAATCACATTTAAATGTTCGCATATTTTTCTTATGGATCGTAAGACATTGTTTGAAAAATGACTCATGTGCTACCAAATTGGTCCTGTAGTATGGACGGCGCATGACTTCCAATCCAATCAAATGACAAGGATCTCTTTGGGTGTTATGTTGTTATGGGTCGACCACTCAGAATCGAGGATTCTCAAGTTTGCTTGAAGAAATAAGTCATAGTCATGACTTGCGTGTTAATTCATAATGGATAACATAAATTTTATAGTAGATTTATAAATTAAGAATAAGAGTGGTCACCTGATGACAAGCTATTTATTTATTACAATTTCTATGTAAAGCCTACATTTAAAGATGTTTATTTTAAGCTCTTGTTTCTATTTACACTTGGATCTTTTCCAGGCCTGTTTTGGGTTTGGTTTGAATCTGTTTTGGGTCTGTATTGGATCTGTTTTAAGTCTGTTTTTAAAAGAATTGTCTGTTCGAAAGGCAGAATTCATTTGCTTAAGGCCCTGTCACACCTTGACGTTTTAGCCAGCGTATGCTGACGTATGAAAAATTTGGCGAAAACGCATACATCGAATAAGTTATGGGTACATTTTGTATAAATTAAGAGCACGCTGAAACACGCTGGTATACGTCGTAGTAAGGCGAGGTCGTCGAAAATTTGTGTGCATGCCCAAAAATTTTCGGCGTATGCCAGCGTGTGGCTCATAAGTCCCGTATAAGGTGTAGGTAAGTTATACGATCGTTGGCACACGTTCACACACGTTTGTAAGTTAATCATAAGTCGACATACGTCGAGATAATGTCTAGCGTACCCAAAACTTATTTCTAACCTATGAGTAACGTGCTTTGAACCTATGTCGAACTTATCTCCAACGCATATTAACGTATGTAGACGTTTTGACGTGTTCCGGACGACCACAGAACTTACCAAACGTGTTTCTAACTATTAAGCTATTAAGCTACCGTATAATGGCGTATTGGCAGCGTTTAGGGGAATTTGTATATAAAAATGAGGATCGCGTTGCGTTGTTACGTCCACGCCCACGGCCACGCGGGCCAGGAGACTTCTTGTCGGTGTTCTTTGGAGTTTTCTTCGGCATGACGGATGTTGATGTTGTGATGTCTAGTGCAGTTATGATTTGAATCGTCGAGCGGCAGCCTTTATATAGGGTACGACACGTGATTGTCGGCGATACGCTCCGCGCGCTGTGCATAAGTTAGACTATCGTTGGGCATAAGTTGTGAACGCCGGCAAAACGCTAAGCATTCGTTGGTATTCGTTGGTATTTGTTCGTATAAGTTATCTAAACGTTATGGAAACGTTCTATATAAGTTACTACTACGTAATGTATACGTCCAACTCGTTATGAATACGCTTTGTATACACTCAAAAAAATAGTTCAGCGTATGCCAGCGTTTTAGAGAAATATTCATACGCTGGCTAAAACGTCAAGGTGTGACAGGGCCTTTATAGGTTTGTTTGAATAAAGTCTCTGGACAACAGAACGGACAATAAATGGCTGTAGCATTGTATGAGTTATTGTGACAATAATTATGAGATATAAGTCATAGGCCTAAGTGACATTAGTGACATTAAGCTAATTTATTATGAGAAGTCATAGCATGACTCATAATTACTCTTTTTTCTCAATGTCCCTTTAATGCTTCGGTAGTACACAGTTGAAATGAAGCTCAGTAAAGAATTTAATGCAGTAGTATGACGATATGAAGAAATAAAATACGGGGATATATTGCAATAAAATACGGCAGTATAACACAATACGGCAATAGAATGCAATAGTACGCTGATATAACTCTATTTATTCTCCAGTAATTGGCGAATAAGTTCCTTAGTAACTAGCGAATATGAGCCATGACAGTTTGGAGAATCAGAGCATGCTGCTGCATTTGACTTTTTGGGGAAGATGTTTTGGAACAGATTGATTTCAATGCTACATTTCACAAAGCCTGGTCAGAGCGTGGTAGAGTGGGGTGAAATAGTGGTTTTCACAGTCCGGTACTTTTCTCCCCCCCCCCCCAGCCTGACTGAATTTTTGTTGTCAATATCGTCAAACAAAAGACAAAAACTATAATAAAAAAAAAACAATAAAAGTACTCAAGTAGTGCCTTTTGTTACTCTAATTACAGAAATAATTAGCATATAATACAGCTACAATGGAAATCTAAAATTTAGCTTATAAACTAATCTCTTGACTTTTTGAAAGATGTCCAGATTGATAACAATGGGAATCAACTTTATTTACTTATAAAATATAAATTTTACTGACCTACTGTGAAGAACAGTCGGGGCTCCTGAAACTTTCAGGCTGTGGACCCTAGGTCTACTTAGCAAAAATTACCCAAAACAAACATTGGAATCTTTTTACCCTAATTGCTTTAATCACGATCCCTAGACTCTTTGAAAAGTCTGAACTGGAAACAGCTTGATTGACTCAGGTTGATTAAGATATCCCTCATTACTGTCAAATAAAGTAGGGCATTGCATCGGACAGACGGGAGGGTTTTAAAGAAAGCAGGGGCCGTATTCACTCAACTTTGCTTAGTGAGGTACTTTAATTGGCACTTACGTTGTAAGTCAACAATTGTTACAATCATGGAGCAAGTTCGGGTGGGCGACTAGAATGACTAGACTTACCAGAAACCATAGAGCGCAGAGAGATTGATTAGATCGACCATGCACTGGAGCATGGTTGATTTAGTCAATTCGAGAGCTACGTCACACAGTCTAGTCACACAGTCTAGTCACTCTAGTCGCCCACCCGAACTTGCTCATGATCGGATGCAATTAATCAATTAATCAATAATCCATAGTTTAGCCCTCATCAAATCATGGCTAAATTCATGGCTTTTACGAATTCACACATTATTGGTGATGTAGACTAGTTATAAAACCTTTAGTTACGCCTCTTACCCGCACCCCCAAAATAACCTTGAATGCACATGTTATACAGTGGTCCATTGATTAATCAACAAGGTGCATGACATGTATGTTGTATAAAATTGTAACACAATCCTGGCAACTACCCAGAAGCCAGTCCCGAAGCCTTTTGTTTTTCAGAGAAGAGAGAGAAAGAGAGCAGTTACTTCTCCTTTAATACTGAGTGGGAAGACTTGCTGCGTCCAAAATTTCCTCAACGATAACTTCACACGCAAAGGCTTGCGCATGGCACCACTTGCATAAAACTGTTGTGCAATGAGTGGGCCAACCTTGATTTCAAAGCCGCTTTTCTAGTCAGTGAGACAACTTTTTTCCGTTATAAATAAAACACTGTTCCTATCAAATCTAAACCAACTACAAATTTCTCTGCCAACATTTTATGACATACTATTTTACTATGATGGCTTTAAGGCCCAAGTTACAGAGAAAACTGAGCAGAGTTGATCATTGACTTTTCCTGATACAAAGTGAAAAGACAAGTAAAAACTATTGAGTCTATTTAAAAATACATCCCAAAACTAATCTGCAAATTATTGTTGTACCTTCTCTTCAGGCATTTCATACCCTTTCAATCCCACGTGTTTTCTTAAGAGTGATGCCCTTTTGAATATCAGTAAGAAGAGCACTCCTTTCACTGGAGACCATTGGCACATCTAGCTGGCCAGGATTAGAAGTAATCACCTTTACAGTCATCAGAGGAGGGGGTGGAGGAATAACAGGAGGTGTTGAATGAATGAGGGGGCTGGTACTGGTCTGATTGGCAGGAGACATGATGTTCAAAAGAGCTGATTCCCTGGACAGAGTTGTTTCTGCCTGATTGCTTTCAAGGGATGGCTGTGGAGATGAACGTCTAGGCCTGGACATCAAGAGAAAGACAAATCAAAGCTGTGTCAAAGATGTTTAAAACATTTATTTCCTTTATTTAAACCCATTTGTTAAATCTTTCAGTAATGAAATGTAGGGAGATCGCCAGCATTGGGGCTAGATGGTTCAGTCGGTAGAGAGCCAGTATGTTAATCCAGAGATCGCAGGTTCAAATCTCACTCTATTACATTTGTCTTTGTTTATCCTGAATGTAGTCTTGTGAATGCATGATGAAGTTACGTGTAATTCAACCTCAATTTTAAGCACTATGCAGGAATGATAATGTGAGGATCCAGTTGTTTATGTTTGTAATGACTGACTTTTACTTTAGGGATGGTTAATTGTTAATATCCATGCAAGCTTAAAATAGTTCAAATCTGAAACCCGAGTCATTATCGGGCAAAATTTCCACAAATTTGTACAACCTTTTGTAATCTGTGTTCAAGGACCATAATTTTGTGCATGAAGTACATTTTGATATGTGCTCCAAACATCAACAGTTATGTGAATACTAATTGGTTTGAGTCGAAATTAATGCTTTACATAATTTATATTTATTGATAATCTTTATTAACAGTTAGGAGATTTTTGAACTGATATGCTCTGACTGTCTTGTGTAGAAAAAACCCCAATGTCAACAGGAAATTCATACCAAAAGAAGCATTAGGCTTTTAAACAACAAGAATTGAAGCTTTACAAAACAAACTGAATTACAGGAGCAGTCAGTTCTGTCTAGTTAATTTACCTTGTATGTTTAGGAGATGCAGTTCTGAATGATTGACCCTTAAGAATACGACCCTTCTTGACAGCCTTCAGGAGTGATCTCATTGCAGAGGTCAACTGAATCTGTAGTCAACACACAACATATAAATCAAACAAAGAGTAGAAACGTAAAACTAGTCTCCTCGTGAAATGATCACTGAAAGAAACCTTCCAGATTAAAATAAATATGAGCCAAATAACAAAAGCCATCGTGTGGATTCAGTTGCCATTGGCAACTTTACTAGTACCTATGGGCTAGTACTTTTGTGATGGAACGGTCACTATCTTAACATAAACACGGCATAACAGTAAAAATAGTGACACATTCTCAGCTGTTTTCAGAAGTTTTGCATGAGGTGGATAAAATAGCAGGGGGGTTCTGACTATAAAGGTGTTGTGACACAAAAACATTTCTGTTCTTAAAAAAAACATAGATGTTATTTTACTTTCTCTTATTTTTACCATTTCTTATTTATAAATTGACAACAAAGGAGATTAAATTTTACTTGAAGGAACTTCATCCATGTACCTCAGTTGCTGGTTTCTTTTCCAGAGCCTTCAGTTTAATATTTTGGAAAAAATCATGCTCCACAACCTGCAAAATTGAATGCAATACACATCTGATAACATAGAGTTATTTAATAACATTCAGCAAAATGTATATTTAACAATTTAACAAGATGTCAAGATAACTTTTAAGATACTGTGTGATGATTAAATAATTACTGTTCTTTATTTGAATAGGATAATGTTTGTTTTGCTACTGTTGACTTTATACCTCAATCGCACCAAGTCATCTTCAAATGTACAAATTACATGTAAATAACTATTAGTTAGAAATACTCTTACCTCTTTTAAACTTGGATAGGTTTCGTTTACATCAAATATAAATTCCAGAACCTTCACAAAAGAAAAAAATTCATCATATCATTCTTGCTTTTTCATTTGTAAAGGCCAATGACTAAACTGTTGTCCTTAAGCAACAAAGAGAAAAGTTTCAACTGCTTCCAACATTTATAGGGAAATTAATTTCTTACAAAGTTGTAAAAAAGCATATATTGGCAAAACTGTTCGCCATGGCCTACAGGAAGTTTACTTTCTTTCTCCTGTAAGGGTTTCCTTAGATTTGGCTAAAGTCAGTTCCCATGCTAGGTCACGTAATGTGTATGCACTGCTTATTGTAACAGGCACCCTCACCACAGGCATATAATACCTATAGACAGACAGCAGGGGGCGCTAAACTGACATTTTGGATTTTCTGAAACCATTGGGCGGAAGTGAAGGCGCATCAATACTTTTTGTACACGTTTAGGCATAGCTGCAAGGCAGTGCTCCCATTTTCATGGCCTTTTTCTGAACTTTCAGGAGATATTGACCCGACGATGGGCTGTAAATTAGTGATGAATTTTAAGAAATTCTTAAAAATAAAAATAAAATAATGGAAAAATTAAATTGTAAAGCAAATAAATTACATTTATTTCTAAACATGGTTTGCATAGGCCCTACATACAGAAGGTAAAATTAATTATATCTTCGCCACTTGTCAACAACTAATAAGGACAAGGCCGATTTGGTGTAAAGTTCATCCTGCTGATTGTGACTCGACTAATTTCACATATTAAGTTACAGGAAACTGGAGTCGTCAAAAAGTTGTTTGTTTGACTTTCGCTGATTTGGGGGGAAGACATCGTAAAAAATTGTAAACAAAATTATTATACATAGTCTAGGCCTCTAGGCCTATAAGACTGTCACTTTCTACACTTTCCATGTTTTCATCTTGAAATTAAAGATACCACTTTATGATCATTCTATACGGCCGTTTACAAATGTTGGGCATTGAGGTTTAACCGTTAAAACGTTGTTTCTACTAATAATCCACTGGACTTCTCTATAACACAACATTGTCCACATTTCGGCCCGCCTTGCATGTTGATATGACACAATGCAGAGAGAATTGTCAAATCAACTAATAGATATGTCAATTAATTAACTTTTGTGTCCAAAATATAACAATATTTTGGAACGATTTCCTAGATACTTGAGATGTATAGCTTTTGAATGAAGCATGCAGATAAATATCACTAGTAAGCTATGAAAGGAATTGCTTTGCTTTAAACTAAGTGGTGTACAATTTCTCACATGACAAAAAATTTACACATTATTTCAAACTTATTGTAAATGGAACATAAACAGTGATAAAGGTAAAAGAACGCAAACCTGAGAAGATTTGTTTTTGGTATATAAAGAAAACAATGTGAGTTAGGTTTTCATTGTTTTTAAGGACATCCATCAGGGTTTGTTGTGAGGGACATGACCATTCCAAATGAATGTTCACTTAATGGCATCAATTGTCTTTCAACGGTTAACTTATAATCACCAGTGTATCATGACTGATCAATATTAGACTAATCATGGGACTGCATTCAAGAGCTTGCAAACAATAATATGTATCAAGAATTAAAATGGCTAACCTCAACAACTTGTTGGTGTCTCAACAGTCTGAAGTGTGTCCTATCAGGTATTATCACTGTATCCTCCAGGGCAGAGCCAGCACCCATCTCATAAACCAAATGACCTGAAAGCATTTATGCATTTAAAGGATAAGAAAGCTTCTAAACTGAACTCCATTTGTTATTTATTTCAATATAATCTTTCTCACTTACTCTATCTTGAAAGTGATTGCGTGTATAAAGATATGTACATGTACCCGTAATTTCTAATATT
This sequence comes from Pisaster ochraceus, assembly GCA_010994315.2. Classification (NCBI taxonomy): domain Eukaryota; kingdom Metazoa; phylum Echinodermata; class Asteroidea; order Forcipulatida; family Asteriidae; genus Pisaster; species Pisaster ochraceus. The sequence continues at coordinate 20,141,085 of CM021527.1, forward strand.
GCTTAATGTCAAGTTGTGTGAAACTTTCTTATGACCAAATTTGTTTGTTAAATTGAAAACTTCGACAATCTTGTGCAACGCTGTTGGTACCCCTTAGTAACATGGGAGGTAATGATGCTCAATATGCACTAAAAACCAACTAGACCCAAATTTGTGTAAATTGAACACCAGTGTAAATCTCTCATTGTGAATCTTGTATTTTGCCTTTTAATCCAGAATCTAACTATCACAAATTAAACTTTGTCAAATCCAAATAAAGACTGTGGTCTTTGAAACATGACTAATCTGCACTATGCAGACAAATGGTAATGACTTACCAAAAGCAATGGTGTCAAATGCTTGTGGGATCTGCTTGAGTTTCTTGCATAAGTTTGGGAAGAGCCGAGAGGTATGCCCCAGAAGAATGTTTTCATACCCTGATAATCTACACACAAAGGAAAATGATTACTCAAGAAGCTCCAAAATGTTCTTTAAAACAATACCGCAGGTGGGCAAAGACGGTCTCTAAAAATACTGATGTGAAGTGGTTCAACACAATCATGTGGCCCGTATATAGTACACAATTTGATTATTATGTTTGGATGGGGAAAGAACCATGCTCAGCATACTCATCTGTGGGGTCAGCTGGAAGATCTAATGCCCCACCTGCTCTGCTCCAACAATCTAGCGACGCCATGGCCATGGACCAGCACCTTGGTGTGTCAGCCCTTTCCCCTGGGTTACTAGTTTTTATCATTAGGTTCTTGCTTAACCAGCAGAGGAAAGAAGTAAACACAGTTCATTTTCTCCTTCAAGTTGAGGGCTTTACCAGCCAGCTCTTGTCTGTTTGGTTTTTCAGCAAGAGGGAGTGAAGCATTGTGAGGATAAACTTACTTGCAAGTGCCTTTATCTAAGATGATATTGCCTGCTTGTACATGGCAATGCTGTGGGAGTCCTCCTTCCTGGAGATAAAGCAGTGCCTAGAAACAACATTTATAAAGTCATCTTTGAAAATCATCATAAAGCTGACAACTTCTGCAAGTTTCAAAAATAAACAACCACATTTTTAAAAGAAGTTATGTTGTTACACCCTTTTAGCTTAACATTGCTGACCACTGAATGTCACACATCATGGAATTATTGAAACAATGTTAGACACCACAGAAACCAGTAAACTTGCCCCCAGAAAATTTGCTCACTACAAAGTCGCCCCCTCACTTACAAGTTCGCTTCTCTCAAAGTCGCCCCTTACAAAGTCGCCCACTAAGAGAGTTGCCCCGACAAAGTCACCCCCTACTTTACTTGCTACTTTATTAGGGTGATAGGAATCAGGATGGCGATGGTTATTTACTTTATTTACTTGTTTTTAAGTTGAAGTAATACATGTTTAAATTTTCATAAATTATTGTACTTTATTGTTTAAATATTCGCTTGTAACATTTTTGTCAAAGCCCTTCTTTAAAAAAAACACCTTTATTTTAGTGGGATGATAGGATGGTTACTCGTTTTAAATTGAAGTAATATTTTTAATCAAGTTATAACTTGGTTTTGGTGTACGTGCACGCAAAATAATTAATGTGTTTAAATTTTCATGAATTTTGTACTTTTCTGTTTGTACAATATCGGTTTGTGAAATTACTTTATCGCTCAAACTTTTACGTGGGGCGACTTTGTCGGGGGGTGACTCTGAGAAGGGGTGAGTTTGTATGTGAAGGGGCAACTTTGCTAGGGGGCAAATTTATAGTGGGCGACTTTGTAGTGGGCGACTTTGCTGGGGGGCGAGTTGACTGGCATCCAGATAACATATTCGAAAACATCGTTTGGAAAGGAAACATGTATTGTCAAAGTAGGAAATTTCCATCAACTCATTGCTGTCCATGACGGTTTATATTTTAAATCAATAGTTTTTTATACATAATGCATTAGGATAATCAACAAAGAGGTAAATCAAATAACAGTCAGCAATTGTTGACTGCTCAATTCATTGAGATGTGTGGTGTTTATTTACATTTATGGACCGAATATATCCTAATTTTATAGAAATCATAGCAAAGAAAGAAGCACATAGTATAAGATTCACTTATAACAGCAAACAAGTTAGGAAAAATTAAATATCTTGGTCGGGAAAAGAGAAATTTGCAAAGTGATCATCATGAACCGACACAAACAGTAATCCGACAAATTTGAAGAATTTTTTTTACAACAATGATAAGCATGATAGAAAAGCTACTGTTTGCAATAACAGAGAGGGTTTTTCTTCCAACAAAGGAATTCCATTATACTAGATATACTCTGAACATCTCATTTTAAATATTTACATTACCTGCTGCCCACTCAGGTTTTTTTTTCTGTCACAGAAAACAGATTGGACCATTAGTTGCAATATAGCAAAGTTATCTTGCAAACTATCTTTGATATTCATGTAACAGACAGTAGAGTATAGCACTCACCTCAAGAATTTGTCTACCAAACATTTGAATCTCTTTGAGAGCTAGCCCTCGGCCCTTTACACCATACTTGCAATCCCAATCTCTATCAGGTCTTTCCTATATTTATCAAACAGTAAGAATATTTTCATAATTTTATTCTAAGAATGGTCTTTCCATGTTTGCTGAAAAAAGGTACAATTTATAAAAAATACTTTTTCAACAAATGTTCACACTTGTCAAGTTCCTGATGAATGCTCTGCATAGCATGTGTTCTGCACTCACTGGTCTCTGTGTTTACCATGTTCTGCACTTGCTTCATATGTTCACAATTTTACTATGCACTCAGTTTGTCTTGTATTTCTGGTGTCATATTGACTCACTTGTGTTGTGCACCTTCTATGTACACTTGCTTGTGCACTTTCTAAGAACACTTACATTATAGTTTTCAAATATTGTTTTCTGCCTACTGACAAATTCTCTGAACTTTACTACTACATGTGTGCTCTGGACTCCACCCATGTGGTCTCCAACCATTGTGTTTTGCATTGTCAATGTTCAGCCTGTTATGCTCTGAATTCACTCTTTGTTCTACTGACACCCACCCTTCTCTATTGTTTACTTGCTCAGTGTGCTTTGCCTCACCATGTATAGTTATCTACACTGTATGAAGAATTAAATCATTTATCAGTAGAGAACATGGTAGTCTTTATCTTACATTATAGATGTAATCTTTCAAAGACCCTTTACGATTGTAGTTCTGTATCAGCACAACAAGCTCCTGTTCTTCAAGTAGATCAATGTCTACAACCGGCCATACATAGGGATGCTGAAATACAACAATCAGATACAACAACAGTGCACTACATGAAACTTGAAATGGCCTCAGTTAACAGTGCTCTTAAACACACATTCTTAAAGTGGTATCCACCTCATTTATTTCATTCCATCTGAAGTCAAACTCATCATTGCACAGGTAATTGATTAAGATATTTTAAAAACTGAAACATTCGATCCCCAGGCAGTTAATGCACGACTGGATTTAAATTCAAGAACTTATTATGACAACGTTTATCATACATAAATTGTACATATATGATGTGCATGTAGTTTGCCAAGTCATACAAACGTAGGTAAAAACTGCAGAGTATGCCTCACTGCCTCACCTACATATGTCACCATATAATTACATACATATAATGGTTATTATGAGGCGTTGAATACTAACCTTACCTTAATACACTTTAGCAACTCCCGTAACACTTTTTGTGTATTGCTGTTAAATGGTATAGAGCAGTTTGTTGCTCGGTTACATATACTTAGAAGCATGTTTTTGCCTTGTGAGCGGTAACGCACAAGAAACCAATGTTTGTCCACACGGCTTCCTGAACAAAACAAAAACAAAACAAGTAAACTACCCAATAATTACTGTGCTTTTCTTTCTTCTTTTTTAAGATGTTGTTATTGGCTTGAAATAAATGGTTGTTCTTAAACTTAAATCACCATCTACTTTTAAAATGTGAAGTTGCATGTTGCAAAGCAGAATACAAAGATTGACTGTCTTAAGGTGATCTGTCAGTGGAGTGTTCTACTTTTCTGAGTTAGTAGAGGAAAAAGAGATGACTGCAGGAATAACACAGAGACAATATTTTCACATTATGTACTCAATATTTTTTTTTTTATAACACCTAAACTGTCGAGACATACTTAAAATCTTGGTGGACTATATCGCGACTTTCCTTATTAATTACCTAGTAAATGAATACACCACAAAACAACTGCGCTGAGTTCCAGGTTGTGCATACAAACGTGCAATGCTGCACAGTTACAAGTAGATGCCTCATCAGTACCATGTCTGCATGCTCTAGGTTGATTATTGCTAGGTAGAAAATCTCATTTTGCATTACATGATTTGATAATCAAACTTACCCATATATTATGAGACAAACTTTCAACCAATAACAAAACAGAATATATTTGTAAGCAAAAGAGTGTTATAATAGCTGTTGCATATGCACTGCATGAAGACGGCAGTGCAGTAACTGGGTCAACTTGAAAGTAATTAAAGTGTACTTCACACTCCACATTAGTACGTATCACACTCATCTAGCCTCAACAAAAGTCAAATTGACTAGATTTTGACTCATTCAATGAAAACCGATTACTAAATCTAGTTGGGAAATAGTGACCACATGCTTCATTGGTAAACATACTTAATGACTACAAAAGCTAGTTGGGCTTGTAATGTACATGTACAAATATAATCTTGTCACTTACCCATGTCTGGTAGTTGTTCAATAAAGGTGTACTTTCCAGCATGGGCCCGCAGGTAAAACTGACAATTCAACAATGCTGTTTCTGTTATAACAACAAAACTGTTCAGTACATATCTATATCAAGCGATTTGTGCAATATCATGTACATATTGGAAAACAAATATTCAGCCAAAACAATAGTTCCTGTAATATCATACTTTTGTTTTAAATATGCAAGAGATTTAAAATTGCCTTTGTCACTTAAAAACATTTTTTTTTTTTAAATGCCACATAAAATGCCTACAATTTTCACTTACCAGGAGAACAAGTTTTCTCTTCCATGGTAAACTGAGATCATTTACATTGCACAGCCATTTCTGATTATTTGAAAACAACTTCACATAAATGAAACTGACCTCTAGATGCACAATTGTAAGATCAGAATATTCCCAGGTCAAATGACTATAGGAAATTCTAAGTGGACCAATTTCAGTTTCACTGCTATATTTTCACATCTGATTCAGTGGTGCATATGTTTTAAAGATTACTTTGTTTATATTCATAAATCCTTATAACAATAATTAATATTAATGATCTCAACTTTTATGATAAATGTACCTCTTATTGTATTCCTTTCCATCTTTTTTTCTCTCTGTAGCTTTGCTGGGAGCGATAAATATTCTTGTAGAGGAGTATAATCATATCTGGAGTGACGTCTGAAAAACCAATGTTATAAAGAAACATTCAATGTAACTTACCATCAGCAATAAATTACAATTCAACCATTATTACTGTACACTCTTATAAAGTACCCATACTTTTGGAAAAACAATACAAATAACACATAAATAAGACAAGAGGAGAGAGTCCAGCTAAAGCAAGGGTTCTCTACGACGTGCACGTGCAGGCCAAGCTTAGAGGTACTGAATTACAGATAAAACAAGTATGTTTTTAGTGACTCTTTGAACTTTGCCACGGAGTTAGAATTCTGGATGGAGTGTGGAATGGAACTCCACATCCTTGAGCCTTCAATTGAAAACGCTCTTTCGCCTGATTTTCTGGTGGTTTGAGGAATACAAAAATTACTTTGTGAACGTAAGTTGCTCTTTGTTGCCCTGGTTTCTGATGATTGAGTTGCAAATGTACATGGGAAAGATATCGGGCACGCATTTATAGATGTATAAGGCAGCTTTATACATGTATATTATTCTTTTGTCTATGGGGAGCCAGTGCAGCCGTTATGAGCAATGGAGAAGTGGTAACATGGTTTGGGTAGGAGAAGATGACACCGGATGCTCTATTTCTTATCTTTTGTAACTTGATTTAAGTCAGATTGTTTGAGTCCTTTTAACAAAGAGTTACAGTAGTCCAATCTGCAGTAGGCCCTACGAGTGCCCGAACAGCAGCATGACAGGATTTGACAGCAATGTAAGCCCTGAAAACATACCTCTTTAAAAAAGGTCACTGTATAATTTTAAAGTTAAAGTCCTTCTAAAACTGATTAAAGTTTAATATTCTGGGGTTCATCTTATATCTTGTTGAAGAGAACCATCACACATGTGTACTTTTCCTAATGGGTCTGAGGTGTATTCATCCATTCTAGAGCCAATTTTGTCTTTGATTTTGTAGAGGTGTATTCACCATTCTAGAGCCACTGGGTGTTGCTGAGGTGTATTCACCAT
>CM021527.1:20165516-20194905 GCA_010994315.2 Pisaster ochraceus
CTCTAAACCAATGAAAAGGCAGAATTTTTGTAAGGGGTGTTATAATTAAAACTATACGACTGCTTCGGTGATCCTCGGAGCGATGTATTTTACCTCAGCTTCGGCTCAGGAAAACAGAACTCACCGAGGATCACCTCGAGAGTCGTAGTTGACCATAGCGCAAAACAGTCACTATTTGTAAAGTAGAAAGCCGCGTGAACGTGACGGACTATACCCGTAGCAACCGATGTATTATACCCGTAGCAACCAACGTACAACACCCGTAGCAATCGGCGTACTATTATCTGTAGCAACCAACGTACTACACCCGTAGCAATCGGTGTACTATTATCTGTAGCAACCATTGTACTATACCCGCAGCTAACCAGCAGTAACCGATGTACTCTACTTCTGCTTTGTAGCCGCAACTTGTTTTCTCTTTTCTTTTCTTTTTTTTTTTTTTTTTTTGGGGGGGCGTTGCGACCTTTTAAAGATATTTCTCATGGTAACATTTCCAAGTCCCCCTAAATACTCACTGCGCATGTTTAGTATCTTTCTGGCTTTATGTTCGATGCCCCTCCACAATTTTGATTATTAACGTATTTATTATGACTCCAACCTACAGAAGGGAAGAGATCTATCGGTTTGAAGCACCCCGACCTTGTCTGTCATCTACCGCCCTCGCACCACGAGGCCAGAATTATCAAAAAAGAAAACTCCTTTCTTCGCAACAAGGTACGAATCTTGCAAAAAACAAGACCGTCGTTGTTTCACCGCGGCATGGATTTACCTCTAGTATCGCCTGCGGGTCACGATGAACATAGTCAGCTAGACATGGAGATAACGAAGAGGGAAAGCAAGGAGCTAAGGAGGATTATTGAAGCCTCTGGATTGACACTACGTGAAGAGGAGGATGATCAAGATACTGGAAGGACGGAGGAACAAGAAGATTTGTGTAATGAGTCAGATATAAAGGTATTATTGTACTGTCTTGAACATTCTCTTTAACTATGAGACCAAAGTGAAGATTATAACTTCACCGTAAGTTATACGATGTTGGAGAGTGTCGAAGACGTCAGGCTCACTTAATTCAGAACTTCATTGAATAAAATTACGTTTTCTTTTTCAAACATCAACAATCTTATAACTAATTGAAAACACCTGTTACATAACATTTGTTTGTCTACTTTCGATTTATTTCCAGGACCTCAACGTAGATAACAACGACACTGGTACGTCTACAATACATATGCTTAGTCTGGCCAATGTTTGCTCTTTCAAATACGTGGGAACATATCGCTATAAATGATGTTGTTTAGCACCCCCCCCCCATGCTACAGTGTTTCTATTGCTTGTTTGCAGAAGAAGAACCACAGCAGGCTGTCTTTGGACCACGCCGCACATTTGCGGATGATCTCAATGCTCACAGTCAAAAGGTAAGCAAGAATACCCCGGTAATGCTGTTTTACCAAGAAAGATTGTCTGCAGTGAGTGTAAACCGGAGTCACAGGGTTCACTGCTATTCGTCACCGATGACCCTGAAACAACCAAGGAATACGCTTTATCCATTAGCGTTGGCGACTGGTAACAACGTCATCCACTTTGTTATAATGAATCACAAATGAAAACAGAAAGGATGAATTCATTTTGGTTGTTCTTGTGAAAGACTCTTAGTTTTCTCAAGTAAAATAGGCAAGTGAAAAAAATGGTTGCATTCATCGGTGGTGGATTATGAACAATGAATGAGTTTTTTCAGTGTGTTTGTTTGTTTGTATTTTGTTTGTTTTCATAAAGTGTTCTGGTTTGACTAATCACACCATACAAACAAAACCCCAAACAAACAAACAAAAGAAAAAAAACCCACACGATCAAATGAATTTGGTTTTGTTACTAAAGCATGTGTGAGGATGCCTTACTGTATAACTCTTGCCACATACCTAAACGGAATTGTCAAAATTCCCCGCAAAAGTGCGCAAAATTAGTGTTAGGCACCACAAAAGGACACACAAGTCGACGGAACACAACACAAAAAACATACTTTGACTCTATACAAAGTTCTGAAACAACTTGGGAAAATATTAATTATATAAAGTTTATCATACAAAAATGACTGATGAAGCATGCACGGAGGAATAGTCTTCACTGGTCACACATCAATGTCTGGTTGAACATGCATGGAGGAATAGTCTTCACTGGTCACACATCGATGTCTGGTTGAACATGCATGGAGGAATATTCCTTAATGGTTAAACATCAATGTCTGGTTGAACATTTTAATGTTGGGGAAAACTGCATACAGGACTAACTTGCAAAATGGCCCAAAATGGATGGGTCTTACCATACGGTGTTGAATCAATCGTTTATTCACAGAAGTGTAATGTTAAATTACTCTTTTTCAGGTTAAAACGACTCTTTTAGAAGACAACGATACTGATGTTGTTTACATCTGCATCCGGTTGCTTGTAAAGGGAGCTGCATTTGTGAGTAAATTGACCCTGTCTATTCTAACAAGAGTACAATGTTGTTGGATTTTAAATTGCATCTCTTCGTTTGTCGCGGAAATATTGAACAAAACTGGGTTTTTATGCAGTCCAGTATGAACGTGTATGACCACACGACAAACGTGACTTTTTATTTAGTTATATATGGCTGAACTTGTAAGATGCTGTCGGGATAACAAATTTAAGTAAGTATTTTCCTATAAGAGACTGGAACTTATTTTGCTTTAGAGATCAATTGATTGTTTATCAAGGGCCTATGAAATATTCGTAAGCCTGCGTCTTCAAGTGGTTATATGAGTTTTTGTCCGGACAGTGTTTTACAAGGCCAGCCATATCCAACTGTTTTGAATTTGCGTGGCCACACGACGCATACTCAGCAGCAGGGTCGATGAACTTGGTGTTTTTTCCTTTGTTTGACCTGACACAATATCATCCTTAAAGAGAATGAGTTATTTATATCTTCTAGTTTTCGTTACAATGAACCCGTACAATTGCTTCAACTAGCGCATCACATTTTCGTTCATGTTGGGCTTATTTTTATTTGCAAACCAAGATTTGAATTTACGTCTTGTACTGATAGAAGCATGTGTCTCTAAGACGGAAATATTTCTTAGGACAATTGGAACTCGTTTAAAAATAAACTTTTAAAGAAGTAAACATGTACAGTATCGATAAAAAAATGAAATAAACAATTTGAAATTTAAAAGTATGATGATAATATCGATGTCTGCAATATAGGGACTGGCCGAGTTGATGTTTAGTGACCAGCCAAGCGTCAGCCTTGTTAGCAACGGAGCAGAATGTGTGGTTCTTTCTAAACACTTTTTCCTTGAGCATGCACCAGAGCATCTTATACATCAAGTGAGGCTTTCGGTGAGTGATGCGCGTTGAATCAATGCTGTGAAAGTGGGTAGGCCTAAATACTATGGGGGGGGGGGTAGGTATGAATAAAATGTTCTTTATTGTCATAATCAGTTTTCGGTAAACATACCATTCAACCGGCAGTGGTCGGCGTTTTAGTGGAAACAATGAAACGTTGATATTTCGTTTTGACAGTCATTCCAGACAGAAATATTTACCGGCAAATTGTTAGGCCTAATGGTTAACTTTATAGTGGGTGAGCTTTGAAATAAATTTGTGTTCCCCTAGATTGATATGTCTAAGGCGATTTCTTTGTGTATTTTGTTTACCTTTATGCATGTAGGTAACGCCATATGGCAGCGTAGAAGAATTACAAGACAACTTCCAAAAAGAGCTTTCTTGGAAGAAATATCGCGACACGACACTTCGTGAGACAATTGGCAAACTTCAAACTGAGAGGGCGATATTGAAAAGACCTGGTCACTCTTTGTAACACTATTATGTCTCGTGAAACGGCTTCGTATTAATTCACAGAACCTCAGCACAACGACCCCTAGAGTTAGTTCTCGTAGGATCTTCAGTCTTGGTTTTGTCTGGTAACAGAAATATAAGTCCACAAAATTTGGCAACATAGTTTTATCGATCAGTCTTTGAAGTGCTGTACCAACAACTTGAGGGCGCTGTAACGTACGTTACTTTCAGGTGCTCAGCAAGTGGATTCGTCACTGCATGCAGTGATGACGGGTGTCAGGGGTTTGGGGTCCCCAGTGTGTGTGTACCCCATACGGTAAATATTAACATTGGCTGGGGGAAGTTGAGTCAAAGAGGGCGCTATCAGACGAAATGGGTTGGGGGCACAGAATCGCCGGGGGGGGGGTGGGAGGCAGTGACAGTGGCACTATAGTTTAACTGTATTTGTATAAACACATAACACATAATACATAATTATTTGAAGTTTGAAGCATGTACACGCTTACCTGTAATCTAATCAAAGTGATCGTTGATTGTCTGGTTTTAATCGACAATAGGTTTGCATTAGAGTGAATTAAATATCTCACACAAGGTATGGAAATGAGGTGGCGCATGAACCCCATTATAAAGCAATATAATGTTGTTGATAAAGCCAATATGATACGTTGAAGACAAATCTTTTGTGGTTTAATGACGGAAGAAAATATTTGAACTTATGAAAGCCCAAAGTCTACCGCACTTATAAACACTCGATGAATAAGAACTGAAAAACGCACATTTCTTCCAACTTTGACTAATTTTCCAATAAAGGCAAAATTCATTGCCAGGATGAATAAAGTTTCAGGTAAAACTGAGGACATTTTACGGTTGTGCTTGCTATGGTCATCTTTATTTGCAATGATTTCCTACAGCAAATCCCTTTGGGTCCTTGACGCCATTCCTGCAAGGCGGGCGCAGGTTGCACTCTATCCATGTCATATTACTTTCATCAATATACTGCGATGGACAGACCTGGGCTTATAAGTTGTATACATAAATACTCTGAAGAATTCCATTCTGCCATTATTGTTATATTCTTTTTGTTATCATGCTATTTTGTATTCCCATGATTACGCAGTTTATGAAGAGGAACCAAACGCGGCCATTATTAATACTGAATTAGCCTAGAATAATCTTGTCACGAGATGAGCGTTTGGATAACTTGATAGATATTGTCTGGAATAGATACGTATTCAATTTCAAGAATTTCGTTGTACTGATTCAAACTAAAAGCAGGCATGAAGAGACTAAACACCGAACAAAAAGTACGTCTAATATTTGTTGCTAACTCAGGGGACAAAGTGCTGCGTTTCATGGCAGTCACTTGGGACTCATAAATGGACGTGAGCCAACATTTTTATTGTGTCACTGAAGGTGCCAAGTTATGTCACTGGGTAAATACAAATCTAAAACATTCTATTGGATGGCATTATTGCCCAAGAAAAAAATGGAGATTGAGTTTTTTCACCATCACCTAGCTCTTCATCAGAGAACCAAATTAAGCAGGCCCTCAGTGTACATGCACACATCTGGCTTCCTTGCCCGGATTTACGGCCATTTCCAATAATTCTTGTTTGTTGATCCATCAAGTTAGTTCCTTTTCTGCAGGCGTAAATCGCAAATGTTCATGGCTCCATTGCCTGAAAGCTTCAGGTTAGAGTTGCATTTTGTTACATTCAGTGTGAACTGCACAGCAAATATACACGAAGGATAATATTGAATAATTTGGATGCGACATTAACAGCGGAAAGTGTGAATACAGAAAAGGTTGAAATTATACCAAATAGGCCTAACCACGAGGATTGCAGAGGTAGAAGCCTCTAGCGGGGTGCCTCAACCTTCATCCCAAAACAAAGACATCCACAAGTAGATTTTGTCAAGTGTACTCAAGATACCCATTTTGATAAAGCGGGAGCTATGTATACAGATGAAATGCTCTTCAGGTGAAAGGCGATTAGGATAATCTGGGTGTTCTTTTCTATTATCCACGAACAACAGCGTTCTCCCATTCCATTTATATTGCACAACTGGAATCCTCAGTCATGCAGTTTCAATAATACACAAGTTAAATAAAGTGAAGAAACGAAACTGCCCTGTATCGTAGTGTAGGCATTTTACACACAATCAGATCTTTAAAATGACTCCGCTTTATAATCACTCGACTATATTTTGCGGCCTATACTTATCGCAAGCACGAACTAAGCAAGAGCAGCCAGTGCCTTGAATAGATAGACTATAGGCAAACAATATACAGGCTCGGCTATAATATCTCCCGACAGTTGAAACCTTAACTGGATTCTACCCTGATATAATGAAAAGGTTGAATTGTTGCGAAGAACCTTCTGCTTGGCTGGGCTATTTTGTCAGTCATTTCTTTGTAAGTTAAGTAATTAAGATTAGGCCAATCAGAGTGGTGCATTTCTGCCTGTCTTTCTGGAGCCTATATAACGTGAGCGGGTTGGTCAACATTAGTTCATAAAACTAAAGCAGCACCAGGTGAAATACTATATTATACACTCGTATGTTGGAACCACCCATTTACTTGCTTGGCACACTAGCAAACCACGTATCTACATGGCAAAACAAGAACTGCTTCTAAGAATGTAATTTGATGAAAAAGAAATATATCCGGCTAGATGAGTGTTTGGCCAACTAGTTTGGCAGCGTGGGCAATACATGCTCTTAGGATTGAATGGGTGGCGTTAAATCATCAGGAACTATACTAGGAAGCTATGTTCCACTTCTTGTTCTTTGGATTGCTGCGACTCTTTTTCGCTTGGATAATTGTTGGATCATGTTTAGGGTGAGTCAAAATTTTAAACTTTATGACAAATTCAATCGAAGTCAAATATTTTTAAGGATGGCATAACAAACAAACTAATTGTAAAGGTGTTGCTTTACTAAAAGGTTACACGCACACAACAATGTCTTGAAGACTCATTGTGCTATCTTCAAAGTTTAAGTACGTAAATGTCTCCCCAGAAAACAAATAATCATTGAATAAGGCTTTAATTGTTAATACATTTTTGAACGTAAACAAACCACATCTTCCCCTAAGTTTTCCTTCCTCACCGGCCCAGTTGCCATCCAAACATAAAATGGCTAAATCAGACCGTCACAAAACGTTAGCATTTAGGCAAGTTTTATCATGAACAAAAATGGGAAAATGCAAGCTTCACCCCAGTGCATATTTCTCGGTATTAGCGCTCTGGTGTAGCAGTCTATTTTCGTAACGGAACACAAATCAGCACGATTAGTTCTAACGATTTGATGGGATAAAGAAAGTTGGTTGACTGTAAATTAGCAAAATAAACTCTAGCGTTGGGACTGCAGATGGGTGAGGACAGTATGACATTGTGTCAATAAGACGAACTAATTCCGTGAAACATCTTTGCAGTGCCAGGTTTTCTCACCTTTGTACTTCTCTGCTGGACGACTCCTTAGTCAAGGTATTTTTATTGTCCGAAGATTTGAAAAAAAAAAATAAAAAAAAAAAATGAAGTGGTCAATGAAAGATGATAGGGGCCTATTAACGTTTCCTTTAAAAATTGCTTCAAGCATGCAGCTGAACTTATGCAGCTGGTTGTAGTACAAAATAACATTACCGTTTGTTTTTACTCGTACTATTATTATACGGTGGTTAACAACAACGACAATAACAACGACAACAACACCAACACCAACACCACCACCAACACCACCACCACCACCACCCTCAACAATAACAACAACGACAATAACAACGACGACAACACCAACACCTCCAACAATAACAACAACAACAACAATAACAACGACAATGACAACGACGACAACACCACCACCCCCAACAATAACAACAACAACAACAACGACAATAACAACGACAATGACAACGACGACAAAACCAACACCCCCAACAATAACAACAACAACAACGACAATGACAACGACGACAACACCAACACCCCCAACAACAACGACAACAACACAACCACCACCACAAACAACAACAGCAACAACTATAAGGAGTTAGCAACAACTATAAGGAGTTAACAAAATCATGCAGATGAAAACAAACCGATTAGAAGGGTTTTACAGTTATTCCTAAAAGTATGCATCTGATGGGAGTTGACATCATGATAGTGTTATTTCGGTACACAGGTAGGTGGGTAATTATGAGTCATTTTGAATGTTATGTTGAGGGATTATGAGAGTAGTAGCAGGATGTTAGCTCATGAAGAATTGTTTGAATGTTTAACCAACAATAGACTTGGGGGCTATGCCATAAATCATTCTAGTCACAGCCTTTCATTTCCTTTAAAACGTGCAACAAATTATTCATATACGATGAATAGACCGCCATATAGAAGGTTAACCGTGTCCATGTGTGTATTAGTTTATAATGCGCTCATATATGAGATACGCCAACAGGTACTATTTCCATCAGGATGTACATTTCAAACTACTTTCGTACATTACGGTACACATTTAGCGTCAGTGATCTGACACAACGCAAACTTGACAACACCTATAATAATGAACACAATTATTATCGTTTATCATAACTGATTAAGAAGTCAATTTATCAGAACAAGCTGTTGGGAAGCACGTTTGGATAGTTGGGAAACCAAACTGATTGAAATTAATTTTGCTCACCAGCATTACCTCTTGACTAACACATCCTACAATTGATTCGTAAAAAGTTATCTGAGTTTAGAAGAATATCCCTCCTTGACTTTAATGTCTGTCTAAAACTCAAAGGTCATACTCCTTAACACTGAGTTGAAGCACATCCAACTTGGCACTTGTTTGGGTTGTTTTTATGATGGACTTCGCATGATTGACAGTTCTTCACACAATATCGAAAAGATGAACAAATTGACTTTAGCGTGTATTAGCCAATTCCAACCCACGTAGCAGTTTTCATATAATGATATAAACAAATTTATCTTAAGCAAACTAAAGGGAGACAAACGGAAGTTTGTTAAGCTTACAAGCACTAGGCCTACACGGAACTAGAATGGGTTGTGTGGTCAGTGAGGTCTAGGATCCTCCATGTACTGCACTACTATGTCTGTTGAGCGCTGAAGTTCGCCAAGCAAAGTCAATTTAATTTTGTTTTCAGCTTACTACTACATGTATAGCCAAAGCATCCCGTAAAGAATATTCTTCGTGACTGGTTCACCACTAATTCTTGCATGAGTTTTTAAGTTTATCAATAGTTTCTATGACTTTGCATCTCTTTGGTGTAACGGTCTTATTTATTTATAATAATATTATACATTATTTTGTGCTATTACAATTTGCACAAACTAACAAGGTTTCTGCACCGTGGTTTGATTGTAATGAAATGGCAATGCTATGCTGTAAACCGTTATCAACCAACCCTTATTTCCCCCTGAATTCAAGGCACAATTCTATACTGAAAAAGATTCAATGGTCTTTACTGAAATACAATAGAAATTGTGATTGCGAAAGCATCATAAACGCTGTGACAAGACTGTACGTAGGTCTATCCATCGGAATGGACTTCCGCGCTATTTGAGAAGGTATGCGACTTTCTACTCGCATCAATCTTCTTTACTAGCACAGGGAAATTCGTTAAAAGTTATGTGTCATACTACAAAGAATGAATTGGCAAGATTCCGTCTGGGTTAAAAGACTACACCTTTAACAGTCTATGCATACCTTGCCTTTATATGACAAGGAGTGTATTTTTATTGGTTGACACACCAACAAAATTCACATGCCTGGAATAGATTTCAAATGTCCTCAATGAAGTGTGTTTTGATTGGAAATAGGCCCAGCTGAATTTATCGGAACCTCAATCAACTTTATGCAGGGCCCAATATTGTGGATCGGGAATGGGATATAATATATGCATCTGTGTCTGAACCTACGGGTTGGTCAATGTCCACACAGCGTGTAGTGGCACATTGTGATTATTAAACACGACCTGCTTGACTGGATGGCTAAGCAATGCTCTGTAGCATCCACGGAAACCTCCATGAGAACCGGTATGTAGGCCCCTAGATAGATGAGACACATTTCAAAACTCTGCCTAGAAAGTACACATCTGGCCCAACTTTGATTTCTGTAAGTCCTGTAGGATATGTTTTTTTTTATCGAAACAAAAACAACATTGGTAAAAAGAGATGATTGATTATATTGGAAGGTTTATTTCGTCTTTGATTTTGTGTCAAAAGAGCTAAGCTTCAATAATTCAAGGGAAAGTGACTGTACACTTTAAACAACTTTACTCAAACATAAGTGCCTCTTATAAGTTGGAACTCGGAGCTCAATCGACTACATGTGCTGTAAAGAAATTTTAGTTTCATAACGCTAAGTTATAAGCTGTGAGATTCAAACGTCACGATGGCGCCAAATTGACAATAGGCATCGATTGATCAATATCCGAGTATAGTTCAAATTACACATTTTAGGTATTCAATAGTCCCAAGATAAATTTTGACGACTTAAGCCTATTTTTTCTGCAGCTGTTTTATCTTGTTATTGTTACAAGAAGTGGATGGTTTGTGAAGTTTTCTTGAAAAAAGTGAGAACAAAAATAGAGATTATTTCTGCATACATTATTTTATCATTATAATATGCACATCTGCGAATTGGTGCGCTTGACTGCGACATCATGACTCTTGTATGATTGCAGTGATCAAGCACGTAAACCCCACCGTACTCGTCAAAGGAGCAGTTTGGGCGACCTAGCGACCTAAGTTGATGTCTAAATGGCAGGTGTTAATCCCGAATCCATAGGTGTTCCTGCAGGCCACAAACATAACTGTTACACTCCTATTCTTCATCCATGTTACTGCCGGCTTGATGTTTGGACTGGAACTGTTCACAGCGATTGCTAGACGTTCCTAACTTTACAGGCACTAATGATGGTCCCTTTATTGAAACTGATAAGACCACTATTTTTTTTCTTGCACTGCATATAAAGACCAGCATTCGGGGACCAGTAGAAGAGCTTCATAAAATGGTACCGGTCTACCTTCACAGTAAATTAATGCTAACAAAATTGTTAGAAGTTTCTATATAATACAAAACTACGTAGAATGGTTTATGACAATGACAGACGAAGTTCCAATGATTGTTAACTTAAACTTAAGCTCTCTGTCAATATCTTGTCTTACTAGTACACAATTATGACCTATTTGGGTTTATTAATCCTGCAGTTGAATAAGTGACGTAAACAGTCGAAACCACATCTTGTGAGCAGTTGAATAATGTATAATCTCTACTTATAAGACAGTTGTTATAAAGGTCTGTTTATATACAAACATGCTTAAAAAAACATTCTTAAGGCTATGCCTTTTTCACTGAAAAGCTTAACAATTATGAGAGAACGTTGGTTCAACAAGAAGAATCACTGTCACTTGTGCAATCTGATGCTAATGGAATAATTCGTCACTATATCCCGTGTCAGGGGCATTCTGAGCACACCTGGGGACAAGTTTGTATTAGTTTGGACTTTTTCGTATGAAGACCAAGACAAGCATTATTGGAATTGCACTTCAGAAAACACTGTAATATGAGTACCATACGTGTAGCCTAGCAGGAAGGAATAACGAGAAGAGTCAAGCATATTTTTTACAAACGGATATTTAATGAGCGTAATAGTGACTAAATATCGGTCAACAAAACAAAATAATGGTATAGCATAGATGATACAGCATGGTCTATACATGCATATGAGATAACACAGATCGAGAGAGCAGGGCACTTAGGTCAAATATGTATTTTACCGATGTTTTGCTTTACCACCCGTCGGCTCCACTGCTTTTTCCCTGATAGTTCCAACTGTATTTTGTTAAGACGTCATGCCATGTACAGCTTCTAATGAACGAGTTTTTCTGACAGACTTCACAAGGAATTAAAAGAGAATGAACAGAAATGAAACATTTAACAACTCCAAAGTGTTGCTGGGTCATGTCGCCAAACTCTAACCACTGTGGACGGAGCCCCATGTGTCTTACCGCCACAGCCTTCAATGATACCTCGGGCATACTCACTGTATGGAACAGCCTTGGGGATTAAGTGCAAATAGGTGGAATGGAAGGTGTTATGTTGTGGTCATGTCTTAACGGGCGGTTGTCTCTCGTAGTGTTTACAGGAAAGAAAACTAATTCTGCAACCTAATTCACCTACTTATGAATGCAACATATATTTCAAGTTCAATTAGAAGAATTGGTCCACTTACTGCCGACTGCCCTTTATGTACGGCTGACTTTTTTCAAGGGCAGCAACAGGCCTATTACATAAGGGTGTATGCTTGGGTGCGGTCTAATACTTCCAAATATCAGTATATGGTCATATCATCTCCAGACAATTTCGCAGTCACAGTTAATGCTTCAGCGGAATGAACCCCCCCTCCCCCAAACCCCAGACAAAAAAAGACAGCAGCAGCAGCAGCAGCAGCAACAACAACAACAACAACAACAACAACAACAACAACAAACAGCAGCAGCAGCAGCAGCAGCAACAACAACAACAACAACACGTTGCTCATGCTTTAACGAAGCCCATTTGTATTATGGACAGTTTCAAGAAATACACAACTGTATCCTGTGATATTTTAAACCTTGTCTATTTGTTGTTTCAGTGAACGAGCACCAGGAACCGTTTCCAGATAGTTTTTCTACTTTATTAACTTAAAGTTTTACGCTGCAACTTTCTGAAATAACACCTATTCAGACACCATAGAATCTAAATTATGTCTTTATGGAATTTCCCGCTACAGAATATGAAGTTTTAGCACCAAGCACTTCGCCTAGTGGCTAACGGTTTGGCCCAATGATCGCTCTCTTCAAGCTAACACTTAATTCTGACAAAGCATTTTTGAAGGTTTCGAAACAGGGATAGGCCTATAAAAACATAGACTTTTTAAATATAGTGTAGTTAGAGGAGGTAACTCGAGGACAATTGGCTTCCATCTATAATGGGCTAGAAATCTTCCACTGAACGATACACGAACCGTAATCTTCTCAGTGATTTGTACTTTAAATCTAGATTAGTGTTATCGACATGACTCAGCCCAAGGGAGATACCAAATATAAATAAGACGTTTGCATACTACTCCACTTTGTTGGATGAAAAGTTACATTTCGTAAGTTTGTAATTTTGTGTAAATATTATCACTGAAATATAAACCAGGATACTCTAAATGTTCTTTGTTTTTTTAGGTTACAATCTGTGCTTTTGTCATGAAAACAGAAATGTCTATGTGTGTTCATTCTTGAAACACAATAGCTGTCTGTTGAGATGAATTGAAAGTAGTCGTACACAGACTGCATTTGTAAACGCATATCATCCTTGCGACAATAACAGGTCTATTACTTGTATTACCCTAAACATACAGAGGGGGCTGAGGAGGATGTTGCCCCTTCTTGGTGTGATGAGATTAGCTCCATGTAATTAAGGATTAGCCCTGTGGTGTAAACCATCAAAAGGAAGCAATCTAACTCCTATGCTATCGTGTCTTTTTTGTAATTGAGAAATATTGTGTAGGTATTTAATTGAGCTTCTTTGTGATGTGCTCAAGAGAAAGTAACGATATTTTAATGTGAACAAGAAGACCGGTTCACTAATAGGAAGTAGCAGAATGAATACACCGGAACTCATATTAACGGTATTGTCAACTAATTACGTCACGACCTCGTGACTGTGTAGGGGGTTTCGGGGTCTAGTACTGTGATAGAAGGCGATTATTAGATTCAGTTTTGTCATTCGTATCTCATTATAAATTGTGTTTCCTAAACTTTGTGATACAGAATTTTGAATTAAATTACTGGAGCGTGATGAAGAACATTAACCAGAATTTCTCTTAATTCGTCAATGGAATGACTAGTTAAAACAAAAGCGAACTTATGCCTTCCCGAAACAACCTTTAAAATTCCCTAAAAAGTTAGTTCACGGTGGTGTTCGTTATACGACCAATTGACAGAGAGAGAGAGAGCGAGCGAGGGGAGAGATGGGGGGGGGGGGCAGAGGAGACTTGGGAAGACACCGGAAAGGGGTGGGAAAGGGGTTGGGAAGGTGTGCCAAACAAACACCAACGGGCTCTATGGAAACAATCCAATCAAGTGCTAAGGCCTCCCTACAACAAGAACACGGGCATGGAGAACATGTCAAAAATGAACACAATAAACGGATTTGCAGCAACTGACAAGGTTTCTCAAAATATGGTTATCAAAGACCAGAGTTGGAAAGCAAATGACGAATTTATTATATCATGGCCATTGTTAATTCAGTCACAAAACGCATTAAATGCTACAAACTAAAACTGACAACTCCAAATCTTGTAGATTTACATCTAAAGAAAAGAAAAGAAACTGCCTCAAAGGTTTACCTTTTCCTTCATGCTCGAGACCTTTGATATCTTTTTATAAAGCATCCTTTGTGTAGAAAAGGGAACAGAATGAATTTAGCATATTTCATAGAAAAGAATCTCAAATATTGTTTTCAGCGCCGGTAGTGTAAAGTTTATTCATGAATGTCACTATTAATTTTCGGTAACTTCACTCTTCTGTTTATGAAAAACTTACGACGGTCAATTTAATGTCAAAAGTGAGTCCCGAAGCGTCTAGTTCAAACAAATGTGTTGACCTTTTCGAATTTTGATCCTATATAGATAAAGATGCACAGATGTCTCGGTGTATATACTGTTAGAAATGTATCAAAATAACTTTTTTTTTTTTTTTTTAACCATCCTTATACTTTCGTCAATCTAGCAGGTATGCCTATGATGCTTTTAATTAGTCAAATGTTACTTAACACCTTTTGAAACAATATGCCCAATGGCAAGTTTCGTTTGGACAGTAGGGTAATATGCAAACAAGTTTTGGGATCGACTGTGGGCACCTTTGCGTCCGAACAAAGCATTGCCAATTTCGACATTGCCAAACATAGCTGAGGGTTTACAAAGGCAAGGGTTGCTCGGTGCTGATCGCCCCTCGAAGCGGCACAACGTGGGATACCTTCGGAGAGGCACTGGGTAAACCACATAGCCAATCATGGGGTGTGTTTGGACAGCTCAATTGCCTGCCAAGTGAGCCCCAGCTTGCTAATCACAGCCACACATCTTACATACGATTAGCCATCGGCGCTCAACGTGTGCTGGGAAAGCAGTCACTTACAATGTCTCAGAGTAACAAACAGTACAGAACACAAAATACAACTCCGAAGTCTGTAAGTAAGATAGCCAACAAGCCAGCCAAATGGATGTATACACGGGAGTTATCGGCAAACTTTTACTCATGGTAACAGTACTTTTCATCACAAAATCAGCCATTTCGGACCACTCAAACGCTGTGTGAGTAATTCATCTAAAATTAAGTACTAATCATTCTATTTGACTTCAAAACAAAATAAAAACGAGTTGATCCAGTTAAAGGTCAATTCGTTAAAAAGTGTTTAAATATAAGAAACGTCGTTGTTCGCTTTATAGAAAAATAATTCACATTCTGTTTAAAACGAAATTTCGGTAGCGTTCCTATTTATAGGTTGTTTTGGGGCGTCTAAAGTAGGCCTATGACTTTTGATTGCCAGGTGGAATTTTCTTTTGTGAAGTCTGCATTCTGTTAGGAAAAAAAGATATGCAAAAAGGCCGCAAAACGCATAGGTAAACTAAGCGTAAACAAAATGTTGGCGACAAGGCCGGGCTTGAGGTGCGATGCATTAACACACTGGAAAAAAAACAAAACATTGCTGTTAATAACACTAATCTCCAAAGATTGATTTCTGTGGCACAGTAACGCAGCACATCACTTATAGCTAATGTGAAATATTCCGTTACATACAACAGGGCCATGTCGTCAGTGGTAGCTCTTGGTGCCAATGTTATCTGCAGCAAGATACCTGGTCTGAGTCCAAGGCAACGGTCCATATGTCAGAACAGACCTGATGCCATTGTAGCTATTGGAGAAGGTGCCGATATGGGCCTTACTGAGTGTCGTCATCAGTTCAGATATAGAAGATGGAACTGCACATCGTTTGGAAATGAAGAAACACTATTCGGCCAACAAATGTTGTCAGGTAAAAGACTAATTTTTCATAATTAATCTTCACATTTTTCTCGATCAGTACTTTTCCTCAACATTTCAGACTTTACATTTCTGGAAGAGTTGTTAGTTTGTAATTTTATTGTTATTGAGTTACTACTTTCATTTTCAGTAAAGCTGTGTCCCTTGAGTCGACCCTTATTATACAACTATAATACATTTTGTGGATACAAAGAGCCAAGGAAAGAAGGATGGGAACTTGAGAGGCAATTATATGATCTCGTAAATAAATACAATTGTTGTTTTTATATATACCATTAAATAACACTCCCAATTTTTGGCAACACAAAAAACAAACATAAATCAAACAAACAACAGCAAAAAACAACAACAAATAAACAAACAAACAAACAAACACCCCTAATACTCACGCATACACTAAGCGAGAATCTGGATTGCAACACAGTGTTGTAAACAACGATCGAATCGTCTTAGGGTGATACACCTTTTGGCAAAAGAACAAAACATTCTCAACTTTCACATCCATGCGAACTACTTTAATTTTTGAGGAATGTGGTATAGAAACCAGCTTGAATTCTGTTTGATATTGAACTGTTGCTTCAAACGACCGTGGCAATGATTTCATCCAAACACGCTATCAATTGATCATTATTCAGATTACCAGAACGATACCGACATGTTTTATGTGGTACTTCGTATACATGTTATGGTAACAAAGCCAGACATTGTTCCAGCAGGGAATTAACCCACCGGGGAAGTCACTCGATATACCCGTTTCAATTTCCTTAACACTGTGTATCTGCAGGTAAAGCTTGGGTTGTCAATGTTTAACTTTGGTTTTGCTGGAACACTTTATAACAAACAAGTTTTCAGGGTAGTGTATGATCTCTAATGTCGCAAATTCCGTTCGGAAATATGGAAGGACTATATTGTTATATTTCCATGTGTATTGTTTTAATACAAAGACAGGAATTCAAAACTCTGCCGCGAGTACACGCAAAGTAAAAAAGACTGAATGTGCCGGCGTTAAAAGTGTTTTTGAATGGCTGGGTCCTCCGTCGCCTGAACTATATAGCTATAGAGCACACCCTATACGCATGTAAAGTTGCTCACAGGAGACTTTTCTTGATGGTGAGTGTGGGGTGAGCCACACCTTTGTTTGCTATTTGTTTGTTTGGCGATGTTTGCTGTTTGTTTGTTTGGCGATGTTTGCTGTTTGTTTGTTTGGGGGATGTTTGGGCTGTTTGTTTGCTTTTGTGGACGAATGCAGATTCAGAAGGTCGAAACCATTTCAAAATCAACACTTTATTTTTAAATCATTCCTTCCCTTTAGCCTGTAACAATGTGTGAAAGATATAAAACTAAAACGTCAACGTTTCATTCTCCTGTCTGCAGAACTTCTCCTCTAGCGATGAGTGACACTGAATTCGTTGACCCCCCATGGTCTCTAAAAATTTGATGCAAAATTCCCACCAAACGTTGGATCCTTACTTACCAAGTAGTCTAAGGTGTCCTGGGGAAATTTAGCTTCCATTTTTAGGCATGTTAATCTTGTAACTTCCCTGGTCAACTCCCGAAGTTTGCCAACCTATGCTGGTAAGCAAAAATGTTTTGTGCTTAGCTACTTTGTGTGCTTACAGCTCGGTGAAGTCTAGCCCTGGCCCAAACTCATTCGGATCGTGTACTTTCGTTTAGAGGTATGGAGAATGATTGGCGTGGGGAAGTTGGTCTCCTTCGTCCAACTTTCAACAAATTCGCCTTTCAACCCGACCACTGAAAAGAAAACTTCATCAACATTAGGCCTATATGCTTACGTCGAGTTCAGTGCCTAAAATTACTACAAGTATTTTAATGAAGGCCTATCCAGGCCTACTACATATTGGACAAATCAGTAACATCGTTTTGGCAAACTTTACACCTCACCATTATTACAAGTTTTTATAGTAATTGACCTTAATACAACATATTCCAGTATGCGTAAGAAGCACGAGGAGTCCATGTTCAAGTGCCATTGGGTAGGAATAGTTTTAACATAGCAGTCTTCCCGAAGAAAACACCCTAAAAATCGTGTTGCTGCTGGAGTCTGGAGTCTTTACCCTCTCGTTGGGCAACTGCTATGTGCTACACTGGGTTGCAACTCTTCTTTGAAGTGTTTGCTTATTGCTTTAACTCCTACCATTATCCACAACATATTCCAAACCTATTGTAAAATTCTAATTAAGGACCTACGGTTATTTTTAATTCACGGTTTTATTATTATTGTTTACAAACAATTGTATACCGTCTTTGGGAAACTTTGTCTTTAGTTATTTGTGTGCAGTCCTTGAAGTCTTCCACCACTTCCGTGTATAAAGGGCCTACTACAGTCGTCATGAATTTCGGATATATCGGGGGGGGGGGATGAATTCAATTAAATCTTGCCTGTTAAATATAATTGTTTTGGGCCAGGCGTGTTCATGAGGTGAAATTAAAAGCAACTTAAGATTTAAAGAGGGGCTCTTAGGTCAAGTTCTGTTTTGCGATGCAGTTCTTTTCCCATAGATATAGAGTCCCTATGAAAGTGGGACTCTCTTGGAACTTTGCATTATGAGAGTGCATTGGTGAGAGTTGAAAATGGCAATTGAACCAATGCAAAAACACATTCATTGTTTGTTTTATGTAACTTCCGATGTAGATATTTGTCATTTGATTGCTCAAGATTGCATTCTGACATCTTCATGGAGTGTGTTTTGTACGCATAATGTAGTTTCGCTTGCAAATAGTCAAAAAGGGTGGGACGACAATGCCGTAGGCCATGTAATGGTTCGATTATTAACGAATGATGTGTGATCTACAATCCTACAATCAAATGACAAGGAGGTATATCAAACTTTCAAACCTCACATTAAAATGGCGAAATTTGAACAAATCCCGTCTTAGGATGTCAAAAATAAAACGTGCCTGTACATTCAACACCTTATTTAATTGAGTATAATGGAAACTCAGGAATTAACTAAACATTCCCTTTGCGAACCCACACATTGTTCGCATTCAAATGTTAGCCAATCAAATACACTGTCATTTTACACCGTTTGCATATGAGGCAAGAGACTCATGATATTTTCCCACTTTCATTCGGACTTTGCCTAGTGGAAAATGAGTGCATCAAAGTGAATTTTACCTTCGAGCTGTGCCAGTGTGCCGGTCCTTCCCGCCTAAGACTGCACGCAGCACAGGGGAAGAGTTCTACTAGAGGGCTAGTTTGTGTTCCTTTTACTACAGGCATTGACATTATCTTTTAAGCATCAGTACTTTCTAAAAATATAAGGATAAACGAAATCATTAAATGTTCCTGCTCATTTGAAATTACTCCCAACAATGCCAACAGATCATTCAAACTGCATGCTGAACATATGATTTATCACCGGTTATGATATTTAAACAATATCGTTCATGTCTTCTCCAATATGACTATTCCGGTAAACGAAGACGCCATTTGTGGCGGCTTGTTCTTTAACTATTTTACTCGAGACAAGTAAGGAGATTTCAAGGGTATGTTCATGTACAATCCTTTGGATTATAGCAATGGACAGACAAATGTTGCCACTTATCATGTGCCGAAGGATAGTTTTTGTGACAAGATCGTAAGCAAGTTTTAGGACTGGCCCATTAATCGTTACGTTATAAATGTATTCAGATTATTTTTAAAAGACGAAAAATTGCTACCTCACACCATATCTCGCTGGCATGCAGCTTCTAAAAAAAATTGGCCAAGGTGACACTAAAACCCAAACAAAACGCAAGTCCCAACCGTGTAACCGATGTTTACCTTCTGCCGAAAGGCAACTGGGTAATAGGCACTTCAAACCTTCAATTGTAACTTCTTTTTCATTGAATGCATGAAATAGCATTCTCCGTTTGCAAAGAATATGACACCATTTGACTATGGCGGCCTGGCCGTCTAGTCGTGATCGCGTGTGTAAACAGTCTCCCCCGTAACTTAGATAACAATGGCGGTCTCCTCACGTCATTCAGATTAGCAAAGAGTACGCGTTGTAAAGTAAGGATTTCTGCTTGTATGTAAATATAACAGGTTACTTAGACGTTAACAACTATCGGATGCTAAGGTCTAAGGTCTTGGGTCAAACAATTTAGTGACGAGAATTCACCGGATTAAACCAAATCCCGCATTACTTTAACATTATCAGACTATTTTTCAAATAAACTTTGTACGAAGAATGAATGGCTTTTATGGATGACCAAATTACGGCGGCCAACTGCACACTGCACAATGTAAGAGCCACGTGTTTCCAATACCTTTCAGTGCTTTGCGCTTGGCTTTGAGTACAATATTAGGCTATTTGGGAATTATTAACCTTTCCGTTCAATGAGTAGTTAATCAGAGCAGCATTTTAGTGATTGATGACAACTCAAATGTTGGCAAATTAGCCGTAGGTGATTACTAGTCAGACCTTTTCCGACAGTTCATTTTCTTGAAGCCCGGAAATAAGTAATTCTGGTTAAGGCAGTGTTATATTACATGCCTGTAGCACAGGGATTAGGTAATCCAGTGCTTTGTATCATCTCTATACATTTTGACCGAGAAATTGATTCCAGTGAACATTCAGAGCCAAATTTAACCATAGACCATGTAACCTAGGTGAGCCGAAGGATTGGTTGTATGTCTACATCACAGGTGTTTGGCATATTGTGTCCAACAGTCATGTGTTTTGTAATTCGTTTTTAAGAGAAATTCCCAGGTCACGAATGACACGAAGTCTAGGTCAGTGTAAGCGAAATAAGCCGAAAGAGGGGCAGTACATTCAACTAGAAAGAAGAAAAAGAAGAAGAAGTAGAAGAAGAAGAAGGGGGAGGGGGAACACAGAATATGGGGTCAGGCAGAATAGAAATATTCCGGCATATAGGGGTATATAAGACAGTTGACATGACCAAAATTGGGTCAGGGAGAATAGGAATAACCCAAGGTCAGAGATAATCGGAATAACCCAAATATGTGGTCAGAGAAAATTGGAATAACCCAATCACGAGGTCAGAGAGAATTGTAATAACCCAAATATGAGGTAAGAGAGAATTGCAATAACCCAAATATGAGGTTAGAGAGAATCAGAATAACCCAAATATGAGGCCAAAGAGAATTGGAATAACCCAAACATGAGGTCAGAGAGAATTAGGCCGTGTCCGAATTGGCGGCTCCGACTATGGCTACGGCTTGACCGCCGCGTTATCATCCATAGCAACACCCTTAGCAACAGTCAATTTGGTAATGGTCCTAATTTGGAATATTACCCAAACATCGGGTCACGGAGAAACGGAATAACACGAACATTGGGCTCAGAAAGAACAGGCAGTGTAAGTTGACCACGAGAGCGTACGAGCTTTCGCGAGAATCTGGACTTCCGGGCACCTCGAATTGCTGCGTGTATTGTGGCAGTTGTTTTTGAAAGAAACTTGTATTGTGGTGGTTTAAAAAAAAAAATTCACCCATTGAATATGGTTTGAATAAAAAAATTAAAGCTAAATTTGGTAAGTTGTAAACAATTTAGCAAATCTTTGATTTTTTTTTTCAAAGCTGACCTTAACTGCCGCGATAATTAACATGCAATAAAGAGGCGATCCTATCTTGCGACGACTGTATGGTTGTTATTTATTTCTCACAGTGTTTCCTCAATCCTTCCTCTAATTTGTTTGTCTTTGTAGGCAATTGCGAAGCGTCCTTCAAGCATGCCATCAACTCTGCAGGCACAACACATGCTATTACCCAAGCCTGCAGCCGTGGTAACCTGACCAATTGTAGTTGTGATAGGAGTAAAGAGACAGGATTAACGGAGGAGGGTTGGCGATGGGGAGGCTGTAGTGCAGATATCGAGTATGGACTGCGATTCTCAAGGATATTTGTAGATGCTGGAGAGACGGTGAATGACGCAAGATCTCTGATGAATCTTCATAATAATGAAGTTGGCAGACAGGTGGGTCTTGTGTCCAATTTAATAAGACCCGACACTTCAATAAACAGTCTAGCAAGATACACTTTACACTCTGCTTTGTCGAATTTGTACTGCACCAAAATAATGCGAAAAAAAGATCATAATGCAAGCTCCATTCTAAAAACCCTTCGTGTCTCGTCTGTTTCCCTATAATTGCACAAGACGTTAAATCGTCAGCTCTTACTGATCAATTTAATGTGCCATGTTTGTGTATGTCATGCACAATGTTTTAGGAATTAGGCTAAACCTTCTCGCTTTGTAAAACCCTCTTCAAAATAGTAGTGTTCCTTTGGTTTGTGTGTTTCAAGCTCACGTCATCATGTCACTCATGACTAATGCTCAGCTACACCTAAATACTCCACCATGCATCCGTCGCTGGTTGCTGCATTCTTCTTTGACTTTAAAGTTATAGGTGACCAGGTCGATGTATCGCTGTTATTGTTATCATTGCCTTTTTATCGTATTCTTTTTACAATTTCAAAATTTTCGATCAAATTCTTTGAAAAGTCCAACAACTGAGTGTTTCACATAAAGTTTCCCACAAACAAAATGTCAATTATTTTCTTGTTTTGTGTGACCGAATACAGGTAGAGGTGTCTGAGCTTTTGGCTCTGTGTATGAAGTAAGGATTAAGGTGTGCAAATATAGGTTTTCATTTAAATCAGACCCATCCTGTAGTCAGAATGGTGTACTCGGTAAACCGTGTAAACTATGATAGACATAACATCAACTACTTCCAGGAGTCAGTGACTTTGGCGGACTGCGCAAAACAGGACCCCGAGCCATTTAGGGTGTTCACCCCTCCTCCTACATTATAAGAAGAATTATGGGTGTCTGTCATTTCCAAAGATTGAAACCTTGAGACAAATTGGGTCGACACTTGGTCCAGAAGAAGTGCACAATTGCAGGACTTAGTGCGCTATGTAAAGACATGGCTGTTTTTCGGCAAACAGTACTCCCTTGCATTCAACGGATCCAAGAAATACATAGTCTAGTCGTCACTGGTGATTGTGTAATTACTGAAGTCTTTTGAACTTTTAATTTGGTGAACATAAGATCATTTAGTTTATAGTTAGTGAAACTCACAAGAATGTATCAGTACTAGCTGCTTGAATTAATTGACCTTCGATCATTGACCTTCGACCAAAAAGCTTCGTATCTTTTTATTTGCAGATTGTTAAAGAGAACATGGGCGTTGAATGCAAATGTCACGGCGTTTCTGGATCCTGTACGACAAAGACGTGCTGGACTACCCTTCCACCATTCCGTCTTGTGGGAAATATTCTGAAGCAAAAATACGAAAAGCCAGTCCAGGTTGAACCAGTCCGCGCTCGACGCACTCGTCGACCGGCTTTCTTGAAAATCAAGGACATCAAGAATTTTAAGAAGCCTCGTCCCACTGATATGGTGTACTTGCAGCGGTCACCCAACTACTGTGATCGAGACCCTAGGGTGGGGTCACTTGGTACAGTAGGAAGACAGTGTAACAGAACTTCCACAGGGACAGATAGCTGTGATTTGATGTGTTGTGGACGTGGTTACAACACACACCAATACACTAGAATATGGCAATGCAACTGTAAGTTCCACTGGTGTTGTTACGTCAGATGCAACCAATGCAGCGAACAGACTGAGGAGTACACGTGTAAATGAAATGGAATATTTAGAGACTCTTGCTATCCAATCCCCTAATGAGAACCATGGCACATAATGCGTGCATTACAATGTACAGTCTCACATAAGGTAGAGGATAGTGAAGTGGACCTATATGTGTCATATTAGTATAAACTATGACTAAGGGACGGGACCTATTTTGGCATGCCCAATACGCCATCTTAGCATCAATATTGTAAAACCGTTTTACATAAGTCTTTGATAATTTTATTACACCGTAATAAGTATCATAGTTTTCTACCACTCTGTGTACCGGTAAGAAAAAGGGACATCCTGGGCAGAACTTGGGCCGATCTTATAACGTTTTTGAAGACCATCATCGTAAACCTACAGGTGCGTAGTGAGGGAGCACAGACGGCCCCGTACCGAAAAAAACGTATTCGTATTCGGTAGTTTTCACTAAAGACTGTGGCTTTGGGCATCACACTTGGACACATAATATATGCAGTAGGCCTATACATCAACCATGTATAATAACCACTTCGTCAGATTCGATCCAAGTCAAACATTCAAATTGGAATGTTTCCTTTGTCTACATTCTTAACCCGGCCACTTTGAGTTATGGTATTATTACCAGTGCTTTGTCATTTAATTTCATGTCAGCACCAATCGGAGCAATTACGTTAAGTAAGAATTTGACCTTTGCATCATGTAGCTATAGAAATGGGGGTTGGGGTATATACTTACATTTGTGTCAAGCATTTACCAATTAACCTTTTTTTATGAGGAAGTTGTGGTTTGGGGGATGAGCGAGAGGAAAGTATTTTGAATATTTCGAGTAATGTACACGGCGATCAGGCTACACTGTTGAAACGCCCACCATAACTCACCACTTATAGTAAGACTACGTACTACTAGTCGACACAAGAAAACTGGAAAATATTGGAAATATTATGCTCTTAAGTGCTATATTGCTTGCGGTATTACAAAAGGTAAGTCATTGTATTCTCTTCACTGCATGCCTTGACATGACAAAACACAATTATTAGAGTCGGATTTACTGGACGGGTTTGCATATTGTGATATGGTACTGATATATTGGTCGTATCACTTGAATACACTGCTTGCGAGAAAAGGTGAACTATTCATGGTATCTGAAATGGACCACGGTCAGGTATATATTTTTGCCCTCAGCATCAAACTGTGACTGTCTATATCAACTTTTCGACCAAACAGTTTTGCAAGCTAGTTGGTACCATTTTAGAGGAAAGAAAAAGAAAAACAATCTAAAAATCACACAAAAGTAGGCCCCCTATACCACGACAGAAATACCAGTTTTTACCCACTGAAACAAAGTTCAACATTCTATCAATTTCCGGTTATAATAATAGCTGTAAAAATGTGGCATTCTATTTGAGTTATAAATATTATGAATTGATTAAGACGTGTGTGTATATGACTCCTATACAAGAAGAGTACCCAGCCTGTATCCCGTGTACATAATGCTACGAAGGTTTATCGGAATAGGAGAGGCTTATTTATTTATCTTAAAATGCGCTATAGTTAAATATTAATATCAAATATGGCTGCTTTTAACAACGTTTGCTCAATGATTGCTAACAATGTTTACAGTTGACTTTATTTTCGAATAACGTGTTGGAACTACAATCCACCTGCATTTTGATCTATTCTTATGTTTGTACAGATATGATTAAAAACGTTAGATCCAATCTATGTATACTGTTAGTGTACAAGCGATAACATTTCAAGTGTTAACATAATTGACGTTGATGATTGATTAGGGTGCGAGGGCATTTACCCTCTTGTAAGAGTAACGTAATAGAAGTGTTTGCAGATCGTGATGAAACAGACTGGGTATGTAGTCTGTCAAGCCATGCCGAATAACGTGTTCGTTACGACAGCTAACGGGGTTCAGAGTCAAACAAGACTAAACAATAAGTCAACAGTAAAATGTAAAATTATTTACATTCACTTTTCAATCATCATTTGAGTTGTACAACTTCGCTCATGACATTCGTTCAAAATTCACCATGGTGATTACAATGCGCGTTAAATCAGTTAGGACTAAAGTGAAACGCCAAAAATACGCCAATAATTGTACATGAAAATGTGCTACAAATTAATGTCTGTACTTTTACTCTTATATTAGGCCCAAATCATAACTATGCAGTGGGGGTAACTAAGGTGGGGTGGGGTGGGGGAGGGGGGCTTGGGCACGGTGGCACGGTGGCCATTCCCCAGTTGAAGTCCGTGCCAGCCCCCCATGCCCCATCAAGAATAACCAGATTATAATGTTGTATTTTACCAGTTTGTATGTAGCGATTGCAATGTTTTAAAAACTGTTTCTCTATTTACACGCAGAAAATGTATTTATTTACATCCACGTCAGATAACCTTATACAAATAGTAAACGACATCAAAATGTATTTATTTCCATCCACGTCAGATTACCTTATAGAAATAGTAAACGACATCAAAAGAGCGCTGAAAAGGGGCTTGCTAAGGAAAACTCCAATGAATTGGTCAGAAGTGCACCCCTGGTCCCGTCTGGAGTACACAAGCTGTATTCGTCTCGCTACTGAAGATATAGCAATCGTTTACCAGTAAAGGGGAATCACGCAACGATGGTTTTGTACACAACTAGGCTAATAAAACATTAAAATAGCTGGTCAGCGTTTAAGACACAAAAACAAAGGGATTTAAATTTCTCAAAACATATATATGAATATTTTATTATTGTTGAACAAAAACACATTGTTAACCACACTTGCATAGGCTCATTCTATGCACAGTACACGCCTAACCACAAACCGTTATGTTACAAATCGAATCTATTATGCCCAAGTCACCTCGGGCTTTTCATATGACCCAACTCAATCTCAAGTGAAAGTGTCTCAGCACAAAAGTGACTGGAAAGTTTCAACGCTATGGTGAACGACGAGCCTCAACTGAGACCCGGGTGTGGCGGAACTGACTGATAGAAACTAATACACAACTACAGTTAGAGCAGGGTATTCCCATCTTGGCTCAGAACACCTGTGCCTTGATTTTCTCTTAGGCGAATTTGTTTCCTGTATTAAGGACAAGGAGCATTCACATCGATGGTCGGCTCTGTCCTTGGTGTTTCATTCTAAAGACAAAGACAATGATCATTAATTAATCAGAGTGAAAATATAACAAGGGACCCACACTATGTATGGTCGAATGTGGGAATGGTTGCTATTGCCCAAATACAACACTATTGACTCCCATTAACTCTCCAGCGATCTTTATAAACTTGTTCATCCATATGTGGCCGTGGATACTGTGTAGCACTATAGTGTTATCGGTAGGTAAGTATTTATTATCAAAGGAATTGCACTTGCATGGAGCAACGTTGATATGAATTGCAATCAATCAATCACGACATGCTCGGATTTGACTGCGGGCTGATACAGGGAGGCTTATATCCACTAGTGGGATTACACAAACTTGTCAATCAAACAACCTTCAAAGGACGGCATTCCATTTCTGATGCAATACAAACAATCTTCAACAAAGGGCTTATTAACCTCTGATTGGATTTTAAGCAAACCATGTACGCAAAAGACCCAGTTTTTATACATCTTTTTATAAGCCGTGTGCCTGTACTTCAGAAACCCATCCGGCGACTGTTTGTTGCTTCTATTTTAATGTGAAAATGGTTTCGTATACAGCTTTTGGATGTCTAATTGTATGTATTTTTCTCACGATAAATGCAGCCCTAACTTGTAATGCATCAAAATGGTTTCCCCCATCGATACTTCCAAGCAATTTTGTTTCAAACATCTCAGACGCGGGTTAAATGCCCCTGATATTGTCCTGACAAGCTCCATCATCCCATGAGAGATTTATTATTAATGAAAATTGAAATACTATCAATGATCAATGCAACCAATGGGCCTATCTGGTACTGTAACTGGTTCCTTTTTCGCCCATTGTAGAGCAATGCGATTAGAAAAACGACTAGCTATTGGTCCCACCATGGAGGAAGGAAAATGTATTCCTTCCTCAATGGTCCCACTGACAAAGCAGCGGCGGAACCAGCGGGGAGCGGCAGGGATGGGAACGAGCTCCAGCTCAGAACCCAACTTGTCCCCAACACGAGATCGAAAAAAGTGCATGAATAAATGATTCGATACATCAAAGATTCCTCCCCAAAACAAGCAGCAGCCAATAATTATTAAATTAATGGATACATATTTAGAGAACCAAATAATATTTAGATTATTTATACTTTTCTTTGCCACCCCAAGTTAAAATGTCAAAGTTAACGTCACTGACAACTAGACACAAACAATATATTTAAAAGGCTCCTTAAAAATCAATGTATAAACGTGCAATTGTTATACCTTGGAGAGTTGGGACTGATTTATATTGATGTTGGCAGAAACGGCAGAATCGACCTGCCTAGGGACGCGGGTTGGAAATGAATTAACTCGGTGTGTCAGGAAGAAATGGGCCCTTTTCCGTGGAAGAAGGATATGAAAGATCTACAGCAATGAAACGTCAAAACTGAATCCAGTACATGGGTTCCATTCTTTCAAACTTAGTGTTAAAACACAAATGGTAACACATACTCTCAATGCAACTTAACACGTCATAAACCAGTAAGCAATTGTCGATAGAATTAATAAATAACTACAAACAAAAGTCAATGAACTCTATATCTGCGGTAAAGAAAAATTAAAATGACTTCCATCAAGGATATTGACCACACACGAATCAGCAATATGCGCGCATGCGTAGTTAGATGTATCACGGCCAAATTTAAACCAAGTACAAAATGTCACAGCATCAAAAGTCAAGTGCGAGTGAACTTGTGTGGGCAGACAGTCCGGAATGTGCATGCAAACCAATTTTTCTTGCCGTGTCATAATTTGATTTTTATTGGGTCGGCCAAATCTCCCTTTCTCACGGCCCAATTTTCTTTTTGAAAGCACGTCTAGGTTCATTAGATTGTCAATGTTTCACCCAGCGTGTACCAGCCTCTCGCAGTGAGTTGGACAGAAGTTTAAACGGCTACTGTAACCATTGACTCACGCTACTGTCACGTCATGTCAAGAAGAGACGAACCATCGCTACTGAAGTAGGGCCACCATAGAATAGGATGCCTATGTGACATTATTAATTCTTGTAGAAGAAATAGAAATATCCCAAACATTCCCTGCTGAGAGTAGTCGGCCTTACGTGCTTTGGCAGCGTTTAACCTTGTTGTCACATTAAAATGTCACGAAGATATCAAGGGAACATGTTGTGAGATAATGGAAGAGACAAATTTCTACATATCGTCGAAACTTGTTTAGTGGATAATGGTCTACCCTCTTCGAAAATCAAAATGTGAAAAGTAGTTTTGGTTAAAACTTGTAACAGTTATTCGGGTACCCCATTCTATATCGGTTGGGTTGATTGTACCACTGCAGAACCAAACTATTAATGTACTATTTCTCCAAAAGACCTTTTGCACTGACGACTTCACACACGGTCTGCCAATTTGGGAATCAAATTGCATGTCCAGGTATGGTGCACCCTATCTGCAAAATAGTTTTTTGAAAATTTGATTCAGTCATGGAGTGTATTAAAAATAACCACCTTCAATACAATCAGGTTTGCTGCCATGCGTGACAGCCAGATGTTTGTGTTCTTTGGTGAAACCAAGCCTGGAGCTTTTATTCCCTCTGGGTAAATGCCCCTTCGATATGGTGATCATAACTCAATTAAGTGGTTTTGTTGCACAAAAGCTCAACAGAAACTGTTAAAAAAAATATATATATATAATTTTGCACACAATGGAGCCATTCAGAAAACAGTTAGGGTAAATGGTATTCTACACATAAAACACACATATACACATAATGGTACAGGTGATGCGGGATGGTAG
>CM021527.1:20234905-20258355 GCA_010994315.2 Pisaster ochraceus
CAACTTCCTTGTCTTGGGATAGATGCCATGACCCTGAGCCTCTGGCTAGATGCATCTTCCTTGCCTCAGGATAGATTCAGCCTTTGCCAAAAAATGATACTTAAAATAATTTGCATAATGCTAATAACTTATCACTGTGTGATACTTTCATTAAACTTTAGTGCTGACAAGTTAATGTTTCTCATTTTTTCTTGCAATTTTGTTGACATGTACTAGAATATTGCACTTAATTTGATTAAAGAAGACTATTTTAAGAACGTTATTTAAGCTGCAGTTAGCCATATTTAGCTGCTGATTAAGTGAAGTTGATATGTTTTTACTGAGGTGTAAATGCAGGGGTTACATTACTCACCACTTTCATCTTTTAAAGTTGTCTCTATCTCTAGCCAGTCTAAGTCGACTCGGTGTCCTTTGCCCATGGGCCCGATCCACCACATTTGTATTGTTTAACATTTAACTTGAAGGGTTATTTTGCCTCATCATCTCAGAATCAGACAACTACCTGTAGACACAGTGTTCAATGACATGTACATCTTTGTAGGTTGTTGTTGTAGGGTTTTATCTAGTTGGAGATGAAATTAAGCATAGTCATTTGGTAAACTCCAGTTATTATCATGTTTATTGTTTAAACCTTTCTAATACAATTTGTTTTCCAGGTTGCTCATCTTAATCTATCTGAAATTTACACCAGAAATTTATTTTAATTTGTTCAAACTTTTAAACACAGTACTTTTCTTACATATGCCCGGTTGTGATCAAATTAATTTTTGTAAAAATGAATTGAGTTTGTAAATAAATGGACATTTATCAATATAATGTTTTGTACCAGCAACATGAAAGAAATTAATAAGACCTTGTCTATGCATGAGATGACTGTATCTGTTGTCGGGCTTATTTCGTGTTCCTTACACTCGACACAGGAGAACATCACGACCACAACGAGTAACACCCACAGGATGTGGAGTCTTGTGTGATGCGAATCATTCTTACTCACAGCTTAGAAGCTAAATTGCGAAGGATGCGACTACAACGTGTTCGAGAAACAGGCATGAAGGACACCCGTAGCAGCCAGCCACATGGACCCATACCACCACTGAGCACAGCCAGACGTCGGAGGAAGAAATATTTGAGGGCCTGGAGAAAAGTCCTCGCGTCGATGGAGAGAACCAGCGCACAACTCTACTCACATTACCGGGAATCGAACCAGGGCCACAGTGGTTAGGTGCGAGCACCTTTTACGCACTAGCCATCCATGCCACCCACATGTAGTTGGTGGGGGGAGGTATTCGGTGAGGTGGGCGTTGCCATGTCCGGGCACGGGTAACGTTTGTGTCACCCAGTGACAGGATGGAATTGGCGATTGTTCTGGGAATCTGGGGATTCAGGTTTCAAAACGAGTTCATTTCAGCATTCTTGCCTGCAAATGCTTACCTTTGGCGAGCCTACTTCTTAAAGTTAGAGCCAGATTTGTTTAATAATACTTTTACAAGGTTTAGAAGTACGGAGGATATGGAAAATGCATGACCCTTGCAATAAACGATAACTTTCATGAATTGATAATTTCTCCTTAAATTCGGCGCTTTAAAGCTACCTCTTCAAACATGTTTTTACCCCAGGTATCTATTATCTACGGAAGCCGGATAGTGCCAGGAGATAAGAAGTGAAAT
Organism: Pisaster ochraceus; assembly: GCA_010994315.2. Classification (NCBI taxonomy): domain Eukaryota; kingdom Metazoa; phylum Echinodermata; class Asteroidea; order Forcipulatida; family Asteriidae; genus Pisaster; species Pisaster ochraceus. The sequence goes on from CM021527.1 coordinate 20,236,573, forward strand.
ATTTTTTTCATGAGCGCGAGAATATTTTTTTTTGTACCATTTATCTGGCGGCCGCCACATATTATCCGGCGGCCGCCACTTATTTATCTGGCGGCCGCCACTTATTTATTCGGCGGCCGCCACTTATTACCCGGCGGCCGCCACTTAATTATCCGGCGTTCGCCACTTATTATCCGGCGGCCGCCATTTATTATCCGCCATTTATTATTTATTATCCTTATAGCCGCCGGATAATAAATGGCGGCCGCCGGATAATTAAGTGGCGGCCGCTGGATAATTAAGTGGCGGCCGCCGGATAATTTAGTGGCGGCCGCCAGATAATATGTGGCGGCCGCCAAATAAATGGTAAAAAAAATATATTCTCGCGCTCATGAAAAAAAATTTCACTTCTTATCTCCTGCCACTATCCGGCTTCCGTAATTATCTTACGAAGTATAATGTTACTGATACACTTTGTATTAAACTATACCAACACCAACGTCAGCTACGGCACTACGTCACGGCTATTCGGCATACAAGGATTGAGCAATTAAATAGGACTTCTAAATATTAACCTTGAAGAAATGCAACTTATTATGATTGTCGTCCATATGCTACAAATTATCTGACCAAGTGTACCCGTTGCCATGGCTTTTTTTCCCAATAATTGGCAAATGTCAAAAAGCTACTGCTTCATTCCAATTAAATCCATTTAAAGTCGACATCCATTTCCTTGACTCTTGATGCCACCCATCATGTCATTTCTATCTGACTGTTTGGAATAATGGGAGTCCAGGTTACTAGTCCTATGCATAAACAACCTATGAGAAAACGTCCGCACCACGCCAGCACCACTTCAAACCACGGTCCATGAAGTGACGACAGTAAACTTGTTTGACAAACCTGGTCAGACACCCTCACATAGGCTGATCATCTCTTGGCACAAACTCGGTTTTCAAACTCGGCTCCCACCATTACATTCTCAAGTGAAATTGGCAACGTTACATAATTTTATTCTCCAATGACGACTGGTTATTCATAGTTAGTTCTCAGTTTGCTTGCTGGCGTATGTATTAAAATGATCCGCTCACCGACTCATCGCACGTTGGTTTTTCTGTTGATGTTATCGAGTATCCATTCGCTCTCTTCGAAAGACTGGATTGTTAGGCCTTCAAAACACATCAGATATTCGAAGGTAAGGTATAGCTGTGTAATAGAAGTTATCATGCCGTTATACGAATAAAATGTACTATTGGGGTCTATTTAAAAGTAATAAAAAACTGAAACAAAAACCATTCATTTTCTTGTTGATAGATCCAATTATGTGCCCTACCTTTATCTGCCAAATATTGTTTGCTACAACCATGAGTAAATGAGTAAATGAGTAAACGCATATCATAGGAATAATCCTGAATTATTTACTGACTTTAAAAAAAGTTAGCAGATATTTTTATACGGTGCTTGTAACGTGAGTCTGGATTTTGACAACAGTACAGTACAAATCCAACTGAATTTCCATATGGACCAATAAAATTAATCTGAATCCGAATCTGAAACATCACAATTATTGGTTCTAATAACATAATGAAAAGGAAACGAGAAGAAATGTTCAGTTTTAGATGTGGGAGGAATGCCCCCACTAGGGAAAACCCACACGCAATCAGGTTGGGACAAACATAATCAACATACGAGCTGCAGTGGGATTCAAACCGTGTTCCACAGAGGTGAACGAAACCACTGAGCCATCTTGATGTGTGTATAAGCTCCGTAAGCACTTTCTCTGAGTCATAGCTCAGGTGAGATTCGAGCCCACGACCTTTGCCGTTACCACTAGACCACTGAGCTTGCCCGGTAGATAAGTAGTTCGAAGCGGCGTTAATAGATTTACATCGGGAATAAAGAATATTGTTTTGTTGTTTTGTTTCATCAAATACACTGATGCGAATGTTAAACACTGTATACTCTCCCGAGTCTTGTGGAGAAAAAAGCATATATCGTAATGCGATTTTGGCGAGCTGCGAAGCAGAGTGAGCCTATATGTAATGACAATTTCCGTCCTTCTGTCCGTCCGTCCGGCCGGCCGTCCGCATTCAATAAATGTTAAAGTTTTAGCATCAACCTTCAACATTTGTGTTTTGAGTTGTTTTATGGATTCTAAAAGCCCTAAGTGAATTAATTATACAATGACAGCCATGTATTGTGTTTCTCAACAATTGTTTTACAGAAATGTTTTCAGAATTTCAAAAGAAATGTTGAAGTTTGTTTTACAATGATGAACATTGTGCCCTCGGGGCTTCATACAAAACTTTAGACTAAACGTTGGATGTTTTAGAACTAAATTTGAACAACAACACAACAGACATGCAGAAATTAAACAAAAACCAAACTCTACGTCACTGATTCCAGTTGAATGAGCTAAAACAATGAAAACCTTAAATAGTAATAGCTCCTTATTGCAATGATGTACTGACTTGAAACTTGAATCAAATATTGCTTCTTACATGTAGATCCATATGAAAAAATAATACTCAAAGAGTTTATCACTGGTTCCAGTTGAACGAGCTAAAACAATGAAAACATTATAATGGCCATAACTCCTTATTGCAATTAGTCATTGGTCTTCTATCTGGCGATCGGCAGCTCGCCATGGTAGCTTCGCTGTTCTAGTTTAGTTTAAAAAAATCAAAGATTTACGATATGACGGTAGCACAATATGATTTTAATAAATCAGTAATTTGGGGCATACAGTCACGTTTTATTAGCACACCAAAAGCTCCTTCTGTGCAACATAATTAGTTTGATAAGGAAACAGTAAAGGTTAAACATCCAATGTGCAGTTTATGTTCAGAAACCACACTGTTATTGTATAAGTTAGTTTAAATGTTTTGTCGTACTTTGTAATCTGATGTAGTATTTTGGTTACAACTTTCCTTTCTTTTAAGTTCAAAATTTCTGTTTGTTTAAATATTTTGTTTAAGCCATTTCACTTTCCAAGAACAGAACAAATCAACTGTGACTAGATGTTTTGATAAACTCTTTTTAGAAATCTTGATGATATTTATTTCCCCTTTGATTGATGATATGCACAAGCTAGCCTTGGGCCTCGCTGAGATTTCGACCTTTAGCGGAATTGCACGTGCAGGTTCGATAAGGTTACCCTACCCAACACAAACACTGTAAACAAGAATTCACTCCAAAAGTAGACCACCTTGCAATTGACACCAAGATCGTGTCAAACCATTGAAATATCGCTGTTGGGATTTCAAAGACGAACTATCTAAAGTTGTTATCAAGGTCTCGTCGCACGGTTACCAAGGTTTCAATAGTAAAAGAATTCTTTGACAATTTAAGTGCACTTTATTGTCACACCACACGTAGTGTTTGTTGAATTATCCGACATAAAAGAAATGAACCAATTCTTGAAATTGATTTGCCTTCGATAATAAATAATAGCAAACTGTTGAACATCACAAGAAAAGGGACAAGGTTAAACTTACATCAAGGGTCCACCTCAAGCAGCATGGCCCAATATTTATCTGAATATTTTATGTGGATAGAATTTTGACCGATGTTGCTGTTCAAAATAAAAACATAGAAAAACATGCGCATATGCCACGGACAAGGTATTCCCTACAAACTGCAAGAGTTTTTTTACATGATGGCCGATGGACTAAATTGATGTCGAAATCCCAAAAATAAATATCCATATGTAGTTTTAACTAACTACCACTTGTCATTGGTGGATTTGACCACAAATCGGACATATCGTTAATAATAAGTGATAATTCGGCCTTCGATGTGATTTCCCTTTCCGCGAAAACATGAATATTTATCAAACGATATTGGTTGCTCAGCTGATTTGTTGACTTAAATAGAGGGAGCCAAGCACCAACATTATGTTCTTACTTAGAAAAAGAAAGGTTGTTGATATGAAACCCTTGAAAATGACAGATGTGGGTTATGCACGCCATGGTGCCCCGGTGTCACATTACCAAATAGGTCATCCAAGTGAAGGTCATGAAATGATTGTAGTCTAATGGTGTACACATCCTGTAAGCAAATCAGAAGTGTTATTCAAACCTTCCCCAAATGCTCGCAAATAAAAGGGAAAATTCCGAAACTTGGCGAAGAAGAAACAGCTGCATAGCCAGGACTTTTTGGGTGGTGGGGGGCATTGCTTTTATTTTGGAAGGGGCGCTGCAGGGGGCCACCATTCTTTGAAGCCATACAACAAGCAGATATATTCAGGATATAACTTTGTAATGCTCTGTTTTTATTCTTTTCCTTTTTTCACCCACGTTTTTCCTTTTACTTTTTATTTTCTTTGTTGTTGAGCACTAACACGATTTTTTCCGGGGGGGGGGGGGGTGGCACGGGGGCAGTGGAAATTGGTGGGGGCGTGCCCCCAAGTCTCACCTCCCCCGTGGCTACGCCGCTGAGGAGAAATATTTTGTTTCAGATTCAATATAGTTTGGCGCCCTCCAGTGTTCTTCACCACTCAAAGTTCATTCTAAGTTTAGCTGGTCAATTCAAATGAGCGCTTACTTATTTTGAACAAAATTGGTTACATACCATACGAGGAAGTAAAGGACACGTGTCGCCAAGACCGCCATGTTTTCTACCCCGACCTCATCCACAAGAATCAATACAAATTGTTTCATTACAAATTGTGATGTTATTGTCTATTTTAATTTTGAAACCCCCATAAAAATCACACACACAAACAACAATAACAACGTTTTCCCCGATAAAATTAACCTACAGGGTCTATATTTGCAGATATCTGACGCGACTAATCCGTTCCGAGTCAAGAGGCAAGCATATTATGGAGTGAGTATATAGGTTGTTATTTCATTTTCAAATAATTAATGTATTATTAGGCCTAGGCGATACAGAATGCCGTTTCATATTCAACGTGCCACCCGATTGTACTCGATTGACATGTACGTTTTCTTCACATCTCACAATATGTGTGCCCTTTTTGTGTGTGCACACAATCACGGAAGGCCATTGGTCTGTTCCTATTGCCGGCTTGTTTGGATCTAGGGTTGTCCTTTCGATAATTAATGTTTAAAATAATTGATTACAGAGAGGAAATGACGTACAACTGTTTCAAGTGGAGACTAAGATTTTATTGAGGTTTGCCAGCACTACAATAAGAAGTCGAATCTATAACCGCGGGTCATCACCACAGCCTTTGGACTTCGTACTGCAGTTACCTCTCAGTGCATACATCGCTAACTTCACTCTGTAAGTCACACGTTAACTCCCACAGGCAATCATGCCCTATACAGCGGCAGCACGACAAGGGGCACGGGGGTATTTGCCCCCAGATCATTTCTTTGCCCCCCCCTCCATTTCTAGCTTACATTTCCCCCGATGGCCGATATTGAATTTAACTCCAAACCACATTAGGTAACTGTGTTCGTGTTAACCACAGCTCAAGAATAACACCGTCATGGTGGTAAGTCAATTGTGCTTTTTCAGAAGTAAAACATTCCATCAAAAATTAATGTTTTCTCCTTTAATTTCAGCTTGCATAATTACAATGGTCAACCTGTAATCACGTTTTAGATTATTTGAATACAAAGTATCATTTTGCGATAGGGTACACAGTATTCATAATTAATTGTTCTTGGATCTCATTTAGTGGAGGGGTTGGGGCTAGGGGGCGCTACTGATTTACCTTCTTTTATTTCACTCGACCTTTTTTCGCTGCTGGATTTTAGTGGAGCTGAATTTACGAGGCCACACTGGCATATCGTTTTGGTGTCATGTGAATTCCTGAAATGTTACCGTATACCATTTGGTTTCGGTAAACCCGCCTAACATTAATGCTTAGCGACTCTCTGAACCCTTGTCGCTAGCTGAATGGAGCCTGTTTGCCCACACCCCTCATTACCACCGCTAAACAACTTCAATTCTCTGGTTGCTTTTCTTACGGATATTTTTTACATTATTCAAAAGATTTCCTCAGTGTTATTAATGAAAGACCCTTTTCTTGCAGTTGGCTTTTCCCCGTTTGATTGGTCCAAGTCGGCTTTGTATTGAGCATGTAGAATCTCAAATCTCCCGGTCAGACTTGACTCGGATTCCAGGTTGCAAGGAGCCGGACTCAGTTCCGGGTCAGGCTGATCCGAAAACTTAGATTCTGCATCATTTTCACCCATTTCTTTTAACAGAGATTTCGGGTCGAACTAACCCATAAATGGGTCACGTCACATGGGACCCAGATGGTTCAATTCTGACCCAGAAGATTTTAGAGCGCAACCTGTGACATCAAAGGTTGTTGTTGTTTGTTTTTTTTAGCCATAGAGTCTTAAATTTTATGGAAATTGCACGTACACAGTGTATTTGACATGTAGAAAGCTAAGGGGCGCATCTTAACAATTGTACTGCGGCTGCTTGTACACATTCGACATCTCATAACTAAAACCTATGTAGCATCTTGCCTGCCAGATGGAATGTACAAGGTCAAAATTTGTTGTAAACAAGGTGACATTGGTTTATCAGAATAATAATGAATATTATATTTTCAGGGATGTAAATGGTGTAACCTATGTAGGTTCAGCTCGAGATAAATGCGAGGGAGAAGATGAGAATACATTTGATGCTTCTGGTGGTCTATCAAGCGGACGTATTACTGCCCTGTAAGTCAAGTCACCCAAATCGCTCTGCATTTTTACGTCAGTTATGTCTACATTAATTTTATCGACGTGTTCGTTCATTATTATGATTTGTTCTTAAACCTGTTTACATTGGTTACTGTGAGGTTCCTTTTATTTTATTATTATCATTTTTTGCGAAATAGAACTAGTTTGAATAACATTTTTTAAACAGAGATCCAGATAGAAACACGTTCATGGTGTCTGTGAGTGTAGCACCAGGTGACACAGTAGATGTGATGGTCAATTACCAGGAACTACTGGAGCGAATTCAAGGCTGGTACACACAGAAGATCAGCATTAACCCACAGCAGGTAAAACAAACCGGAAGATGGCATTCAAATGTGCAATTCAATTGTTATTTTGAGTTAAAGATAAATAAGAGGATACATATCAGCGAGTTATACTTGCTATGAGCCTATATACCGATACCTGTTTCTGTATGTCACAAGGCTTAGTCCTCTGATTGTAAGCTTTGATTTTGATATGTTGACAGAACCTAATTTCATTAAACTACTTTTGAACAGAAAATGGTGCTTGACAACTTTATTTGCAACAATAACAGAAACTAGTCACAACAAGCAATGTACATAAAGCAGTAAGTATGATGCCTGAGCATTTCTGCTGAGCAAAACTTGTCTGTACTTAGCAAACTGTGTCTTTATGAAGTCGGTCTTCGACGTGCCATGTTGTTTGTAATAATTATTTTGTATAATGTTTTAGGTTGTGAGGGATCTTCGCATCTTGGCTTATATCAGTGAGCCCCAAGGTATCAGTAAAGTAGAAAGTGGTATAGTACAGCTCAATGGTGGTAGCAGTAGCTCATCTAGTAACGGACTCTATGGGTTGACAAGCTCCTATACATCACTTGAGGACTATATCAGGAAGCAGGGAGATAGGCCTACACGTGTTAGCATGGAATTCTTCCCAAATGAACAAGAACAGCAGCGTATTGGAGACCGTTCATCTGGAATCAACGGGGATTTGATATTGCGATACGATATTGTGCATGATTACGGAGTGGGTCATGTTCAGGTAAATATTACTATAGGTATTACTGCAAATAAATCCACAAAACTAATGCATTTAATGTAATTTCAAATTGCGTAACTCTGTTAATGTCTCTGTTTATTTGTACCGTTTGAACACTGACAGAAATTTGGAGATGTTTTTGTTCATCATTTTTCTCCTGGTGGTCTGGATCCAATTCGTAAAACAGTGGCTTTTGTTATTGATGTCAGTGGATCTATGTATGGAACTAAACTGAATCAAACCAAGCAAGCTCTATTGACTATTATGGACCAGATGAGATCAAATGACCGTTTTAACATCATCACATTTTCCGATGAGGTAAGTAATGTAGGATAAGTAATCCTTATAGAATACAGTTTGTGGTGATTGAATGATTCAATTGATCTTAATATAATATTGTTAGTGTCAGCCCTACTGTCACAGATCAAAAAGATGTACAATAAATTCCCAGCGCGGAAATGATTTTTGCTATTTATTATTTTGCTTGATAAGAAAAAAACACGACATCATGACCTGTATTGTATGCATTGATTAGGAAAATATTATAAGTGTCATCAATTATAAGTGTCATCAAATCCGGCCCCAGTATTTACAAGACTTTTGTTTATCAGGTTTATCATTGGCGTGAAGATGAAATGGTGGAAGCATCTCTTCGGAATATCCATATGGCCAAGAATCACATCCTCTCATTGAAAGATTTAGCAGGTAAATGGTGTCTGTAAATGGTGTTTGTAAATGGTGTTTGTAAATGGTGTCTGTAAATGGTGTCTGTAAATGGTGTCTGTAAATGGTGTCTGTAAATGGTGTCTGTTTTGTGTCAGCCCTTTAGCTTTCACATCTGTTAATAAATTAACGTTATATTCATTCGTTCTTGGCGAACATTTTATTGCCGATTTTAGGCCTAAGTAGAGCATAGAATACGGTTTTGCCAAAGCAAACAAAATTTGTCAAGATATAGGACGTAAATATGACCTTTGCATAATCCTCCACTTCTCTATGTTGATTTAATCGAGTGTTTACTGTCTATCAAAAAAGAAGAAGTATATAGTTTCAACTGTTTCAGCATACCCTGTTTGAAATAAACAAATATCGAAACTTGCCAAATCTTGTTGCATCAACAGAGACCACTTATCCGCTCATCACTCACTTAAAGAACGAAACAAGTCCTAAGGTACAACACGTTAGAAGTCATTGCTTACAATATAGGCCTACACCTTAAAGTGACTGCTATAGGTTAACGGTCATTGACTTCTACCAAAGTTACTTTTTTGCTATAGTTTGTTTGAAATTGAACGTCGAAATTTTTTTCTCAAGTCTACCCCTTTGTTTTAATTTCTGGTTTTATTGTTAAAAAACACAATTTTTGACGAAAAACTGCTTTTGATTATAACGTAATTCTTTTGTTGTCTCATATCAAGGTACAAACCTGAATGATGCAATGATTGATGGATTAAACCAGCTACGTTTAGCTGGTGCCATGGAACCCATTTCAGCCCAAAACCCTGGTATCTGTATTCTGTTTGTATTAACGGATGGGGATCCAACTAAAGGAGTCATTGATCATCGAACTATCGAGAGGAATGTTCAAAACAGTAACCGCGGGAGATGCTCAGTTGTAACTTTGGGGTTCGGAGCTGGAGATGTCGACTTCAACTTCCTTGCTCGTCTTGCTCTTGCCAATAACGGCGTGGCTCGAAAGATTTTCCGAAATTATCCTGTTGCTGATCAGCTTGTTGGTAGGCATATTTGTGTTATAGGAACTTTACTGCTACGAGTATCGGTAAAACCAAAGCCTCAAAGTGAGCCTTGTAATGGTATTTTATAAATTATATGTATACAATCATTATTAAAAGAGATTTGCTTCTGGTAATACTATACAAATATTGAATGCATGGGAGTCCATTGTCGCAGAATATAATCACATGGTGAAATCTGGACTGTTCCATTTCAAGAGGCGAAGCTGAGTGAAATGGAAAGAACGAATCGCATGTAATTTGTTTTATATAACTCACACATATGCCTAGATCCCTGTTATTTGCAAATGTTGAACAATAAACTTGTCCAACCCACACTCCGAAAACTCTGAAAATTAAATATACCCGTTTACATATGCCTAGGCCTATACGACGATTTATACGATAGTCCAACGTCGCGGCAGTAAATGGCAAAATAAAGGATGACACGTGACGCGTGTTCCACCAATCAAATGCCAATGATCTATGTGTGAGTTATATACTATTTACTACTTTACTTATACTAGCATCAGACTGCTTACAGTGTTGTGAACATTTGTTGTTGTCTCAGGTGTATATGATGAGGTAGCTACACCTCTTCTTGCAAACATCGCTATTGAGTATCTTGGGGATAGTGTCGACCAGGACTCATTGACAAAAAGGACTTTCCAAAACTACTTTGAAGGATCTGAGTTTGCCATCAGTGGTCGATTGGCTAATCTCCTAGCAGCTAACCTGCCCATCAGGATAACTGCTATCAGTGCTGATGGCAAGGTAGACATTGCTGAACATGTCCCCATTACTGAAGTAAGTCGGTTGTTTTATTCTTGATGTACGATGCAATGTCTTATAAAATGAAGTCGTCTGTGTAAGTCTCTAATGACAACGGAATGACTGGTCAAAGTTAGCTAAACTCTCGTTGGCGGCTAGTCGTGTTAGTCACGGAAATATGTGCATCTTCTGCTTTAAGTAATGTGTTATTGCATCTTTTGTTCAGTCATAATGTTTCCAATCATAATCAACATAGAAATAAAGTATAGAACAAACTATAGAAAAAGCATTGGCCTAACCCGTAAAAGTATACAGAAGCTGTTGTTATACTATAGCCCTGGCGGCCTTTCACTTTCGTATTATACTACAGTGACACAGAGGAAGAGTCATAGTTATACTATAGACCTTATGCACATGACGTCATTTCAGTAGGGCGCCCTCGCCTAGAGGTCAAAAGGAGGTTGTTCATTGGCCAATCCTGTGCGCTGCGCGCACAAATCTGTACGTTTCGATTGTGTCGTCACCGTTTTACCTCTAAGATGGCGGTTGAATGACTTCAATGCATAGGGTCTATAGACCCCTTGCGCAATGCAGAACGCACCTCCTAAGAATGCACGTCAACCATTTCCTTCAGTTTGTGAGTCAATTCTTTTGTGCACATTTTTGACTCCCAAAATGGCGGACAAGATAGGCGCGTGTAAGTGGGCTGCGCGTTGTGCAAGGGGTCTATGATTCTCAATGGTCCAGTCACCATCACGTGTCGCGTGCTATTGCTTTTTACCACGCGCGCAAGTATCCACTCACAGGTTAATACGCAAGCATAGTAGACTATCGCATGACGAGCAATAATCTACTACGCCTGAAGCTATCGCTGAACTGTTGAACATCACTTCTACATGTATAACAATACATGGGAAGATGGTTGCACAATATCTATCTGTGTTTTTTCTGAGCTCATTGATGCCGAACTTGAGAAGTATGAGGTATAGTAAAACAAATATAACACTAATATGATTCATTTCGGATGGACAGTCGAAATCCCCCTATATGTTGTTGACAAACTGTCCTTCCGCTTCGCCTTGGGATAAATTAGTTTATCAAGTTCAATACATCGAGGGAGATAGTATCGACTGTCCACCCTAAAACCACAGACAAATTTGTGCAGAGCCTAAATCATTGAATGTTTGCTGTTGATATTTTTCGTTGCAGACGACAACTTACTCCAACTCCAGGTTTTCTACTGAGGAATCTACTGAGCGTACCGCGGCATTCATTACTCTGGCACAGCTTTTTAATGAGTACACAGTTTCTAATGATCCTCAAGAACAAAGGGTCATTGTCAACAGGGCCGTGCAGTTGTCTCGGCAGTTTAATCTCTTGACTCCGTTAATGTCCATGACAATCTCACCCCAGTCGACATCAGGTGGTAGCCGCCGAGGAGGTGCAGCTTCCGTACCACCTACTCTACAATGGGGTATCAGCGGAGCAGCCTATGAACAACCTAGCACCCAGACGTATAGTCGCACGTATGGTATAGGTGGCAGGATATGTACATATGTAAGTCTTTATGATTTCAAGGCACGCCTTAATTGAATCTCAGATTTAAATATGTTCTAATTTCATGCAAATTTGGGGGGCGCTCCTATTATCTTTTAGTTAATAGTTAGACTACATTACCAGTGGTTTGTAGTGTTCCGTTTGTTGTGACGTATTAACAATTCTTCCAATCAAATTCTTCCAGGAGCCTGTGCAAGAGATTGACCTTCACCGACTGCATATAGAGTCAAGAATAACTGACCGTTATGCACAAACCAATCTAGTTGGGGAATTAATCAACAGGGGTGATGAACGTCAAGATATCCCATTCACTTTCCTCATTCCACCTGGAGCATTCATCTCCGACTTTAAAGTGTAAGTAAAAAATTGTACACTACAATGTTAATTGTTACAAAATAGCATTGTGTGTGTACATTGAAGGAAAAATGGTTAAACATGTCACACACACGTTTGCTGAAGTTGTTGCAGTATGTCGCTAAGCGAGTCAAGTTGTTTTGTCTTGTGTTAAAAAACAAATCAAATTACAAGATTTGTTTTTTTATGAATTGCTCTAAATATTTCACAGAACCCAGTCAACACAAAGGATATTTAATGGATCTTTGAGATCATTAGGGCTGTATCTAAAGGACTGAATACCATTGTCCTTTTCAGTTAACCTTTATTAGTAGTCTTTTTAGGTGTTGCGGGGGTTTGAAAGATGACGCCCTTTGAACACTGCGAAAATGACATAAACACATTTGTTTTACAGGTTTATAGTTTTATTGTATTATCTACATTTATGTACGATTAAAACAATCAAAAGTATACGTTGCTAACCCTTTTAAAAAACGTTTTGGTTCTGTGTAATTTCTATTCGAAAACAACTTACATGACAGCAAAATGGCCCTAGCACCAGCCAGAGACCTGACTCACTCCCTCCATAATCCGCTTCCAAAACCACAGTAGGCTTCACGCTCTCCCATCTTTACAATTACAGATTGAGACAGTGAAAAGATGCAAACACCCCAACAAACAAACAAACACCCCAACAAACAAACACCCCAACAAACGGAATGGACTTGAGCGGTAATTAATATGACACGATGACTATTGCTGTCTTATTTACCCTTGTGATACAGTGAAATAGACGGACGTACATATACAGGCAAAGTTGGTGATATCCGCGATTCTGAATGGCAGCAAATATTTCCTTCAAATGGCCAACAGATTGCACTGGTAACAAGAAGGTAAAAGTCTGCATAATTCATTTCTTCAAAACTGTCCGAAATTGGGCCATTAAGCTGTTTTTCCAAATCTCGCAATGCTTTCTAAGCTCATGTAAAGTCATGAGCCACATTGCATCTTTTTCCCCCTTGTTCAACTACATTTTAAAAACTTCTACATTTAATTTCACCTCCATTTACAGAGCATTTGTAAGACTGATAACTACCGCTTCTTGTAACTGCTAAATTACTAAAAGAATTTTCAAATTGTTTCCAAATATAAAATGCGACTTATTTTGGGGAATTGATCAAATGGGAAATAGTGATACTTGGCCTTATACGTCGCAATAATTTCATTTTGTGTTTTACTCTATATTGTTGATTTACAGTGGCCTTTGGCCTATTAGCCACAAAATCGTCAAATGTGAGCGTTCGATTTACCCAGACAACCCAAGAAAGTTATCTGGCCTCAAACCATGGATATGTCATCCAATTCTTCCATTCGATACTTGAATAGCGTAATTATTTGCACTGGTGGCATAATTTTTCTAAGGCGAAATATGTTTGTACTGAACATAAGTGTTAGTGCCTCTAGAATGATTAAGTTGTAAGAGTGCTTTATAATCTTATACCCAAAGGGATCCAACCAAAGATACCTTCACTATGCGAGTTGCGGATGTTGCTCCACAATCTTCAGTCAACTTTGACCTGACTTATGATGAGCTTTTAGAGAGACGAAGTGGAGTCTTTGAACACCGTGTTAATCTCTGGCCTGGACAGGTGATAACAATCAATTTCAATTCATTGTTTCAATCAATCAGTTTTCTGCACACTGGCTGATGTTTCCTTTGTCCGTATGGACTTGTAAATATTGCTGGTTCATCTCTTCGTTTTGTAATATATATAGTTAAATGATTTAAGGACACGAAAAATGACATTCGCAAATAGTGACCAGAACATTGAAGAAGAAAAGCGTTTCTCAAAGTACCGTTACATTCATGATATTGATGTTTTTATATCCAAGGTGGTTGATGACCTACAGGTTGATATGTACATAACTGAACCACAGGGTTTAGGTGACGTGGCACTCACATACTACCCACGTAGTTCTGATGGTACCCAACGGGACTTCCAGGTAATTTACTATAATTAGGGTGAAAGATGTATAATGACCTCGGCAGACTGAGTCAGATCTACTGTTGTGAGTCTTCATTGTTTAAAATCTTTATAAAAGTAAAACGAAATTGAAAACTATCATAAATAAAATGAAGAATGTAGACAAACTAAGTTAATATTGATGTCAAGAATTATTGTCTTAATTCGATATGGCAATGTAGTTAATTCCTTATTCCTTATTCACATTTCCGAAACATTTTCACGTTGTAGTTTATGGCTAGTTCGTTATTTAATAACACATTACGTGGTGGAGTTCTGCTGAAAAATGATATTTTCTTCGATAGATAACTCACACTTTTGAATGCAGTGGCTTTTTAGCGAGTAACACCATTTTGATAATATAGGTCTACGTGTATGTTCGTTTCGATTTTTAAACTTATTGCATCTTTGAACATTAAATTGGACCGATGCGGTAATCGTTATAATAACAGTACCTTTTTTTCAACCATTCTCGGCAATAAAAATGTTTTAAAATCTTCATTCAATTAGGTCAGACGTTCAAGTGAATCTAGGGCGCATATGCACTATGCGCCATCAGCAAATGAGCAACTAACCTACACATCTGATGGTTTGGCTGGCGATATGGTTCTAACATACGATGTCATGCATTCCGCTGATGGTAGCTACACGGAGGTAAATAATTAACAGACGTCTTTTCCCAGTCAATTTCACCAGCATGGTCTTTCGGATGATGTAAATAGTGAACACTGTTCTTACGTGCAAAGTTACTAGTTTGAAGTTTCGTCAAAGTGTCTGATACGACTAACCAGCCTCTTTACATTGTGTGTACAGGTAGACGATGACCACTTTGTGCACTTCTTTTCACCGAGCAACTTTCAGCATGCAGATAAGCAGGTTGTGTTTGTCATTGACATCAGTAGCTCCATGGCGGGGACTAAATTACGTCAAGTTAAAGAAGCTCTAAAGATCATTCTTGATGATCTAGGACCTAAGGATCGATTCAACATCCTGGTATTCTCCGATGATGTTCAATACTGGAGACGAAATGCATTGGTAACGGCTTCGCGAAGAAATATCGAAGCTGCTAAAATCTTTGTGGATGGTCTGATAGACCAAGGAGGTAAAGCAATGTTGTCAGTTTAATATTACCGAACTGTGCCCGGCTCTTTACTTTTATGATATGTCTATTCAAAATGTTCAAGTCTAAAACTCTACAACGCTAAGTTAGCCCTAAACTGTTGCGTCAAGTAATGTATGAATGTTATTGCATTTGTTACAACAGAAACTAATCTCGGTGATGCTGTGTTACAAGCCGACGCTTTGCTGGATCTTCAATCAAGGTTTGCTAGCGACAACGACCAAATCCTGTCCATGATGTACGTCTTGTCTGACGGTCAACCAACGATTGGTATAACAGACCACAGGGAACTAATCCAAGCTATCACTGAAGCTATCAATGGTGAACATGCTCTTTTTGCCCTTGGATTTGGACGTAATGTGTCGTTTGATTTACTTATTCAATTGGCTCTCCAGAATCAAGGTTATGCAAGAAGGATCTACGAAACAGCCGATGCAAGCAAACAGCTACAAAACGCGTATTTTGAAATATCTCGCCCAGTTATCTTTGACGTAGACTTTGAGTACGAGCCAGGGGTGTCTAACCCTGACGATTTAACTAGATGGAGATTCCCGTTCTACTTTGAGGGATCGGAAGTATCTGTCGCTGGGAAGGTGGTGGATCGTCCAACATCAAACGTGTTACAAGGTAGCGTGACTGGACAGACAGCAACGGGACAGACGTATCGAGGAGACAGTAGGCAAGATATCAGAGTAAGCTTAGAGCCACTTTTAACACACGAACATAATCAAAGACGAAACGTCAAACTCTTTAAGCGAATGTATATACAGTTGATCTTTTGTTTTTAACAAACCCAATACTTGTATGTTTGCAAATGTAGATTACTCGACCAGAACTTAACAGTGATCATACAGTAACCGATGTTGTGCAGAGAATATGGGCAATAAAAACCTTCCAAGATTTGATTAATCAATATGCCATCACTGAAGATGCTGCAATACGCCAGAAACTTGCTGATAGAATTGCTGAACTGGCTATAAGGTAGGAAAATACAAGGTCGTCATGAAATCCTATAATAGTTTCTGTCAGACAAACACGTCCGTATTAGGCCCAAATAAAGAGATGTAAAAAATTACATTAAAAAAATATTATGTTCAAGATTCATGCACAGGAATTTATACTGGAAAGGATTTTGTGAATTTAAATTTACCTTCGCTCCGAGTAGGCCAATTGGCATCCTAAAGTTCAGTTTCTATGAAGATGATACTAAATTATCATCCAATTGAGAAATATCAATTTTGATTGTGAATTAGAAAATGAACTAAACATGCGTTTTGAATCTTATGGTAATTTCACTTTGTTGTATAGTTACAATTTTGTGACTCCGTTAACTCCATTGTCTCTGACGAGTCGCGACCAGTCAAGACGTGACGTACAACCACCTTCCATCATACATACAGGCACAACTATGGATATACTCAGAGGTCTACTGGAAGAAATACCAGGTATAGTCTGGCAGTCAGGCTTACAGCTTTAATATTCCTCACTCACCTTTCTTACTTGTGATTGATTAGCCAGTTGATTACACATACCTATACTCTAGAATCGTAGGAACTAGCGTATAGTTGCCACAAATTGTAAAACAATTGTAAGTAGCAACCAACTGGCTCTTTTCAGAGCCACACCTCTCATATGCTACTCGATAGAACATGTACCATTCCACCTTGCTTAGCCTAAAATCCTACGACCATAATTCGTTCGAAAGTTAGCAACATTTAAATTTTAAAATAAACTTGAAGACGCCACTCCTTTCCGAGACGCGTTTGTATCAATATTTATTTAATGAAGACACCACACATTCAAGGTTTTATGTTGTCTCCGTTTGTTCTTTTTTTTCTGTGTACGAGTGAGTGTACCCCATTATATTTAAGATGATGAGGCAAATCAGCAATTATAACCGTGTCTACCGGTCTAATCTGAGACTAGTTTTCTTTTCTAAGCAGGTAAATGTTTGATCAGAAGTATGTTACAACTTGCAAGGCTAAATGGCCTTGCAAGTCTGCATCTGCTTATGATGATTATTATCCCACACACCTAACCTAATAAATGCATGTGTTTTTAACTTTTGTATTTGGATTCCAGTGCAACCTCCAGTAGTGGTACATGACGACCCCCTCAATGTGGCTACACAGAGTTCTGTAAGTAAATAACTGAGTTAATAAAAAAAAAACAGCTTCTTGAAGAAAGTACAAGTCGTGCAACCAATGAACATTAAAAATGGTCTGCTCATATTCCGCTCTAATGAGTGTATCTAACAAGTTGTTGTAACGATTTTGTGGAATAATTCCTGTAGTGAAAGCAAACAATTTTGTTTGTTGCATAATAATGTGCATGAAAACTGTTGATTTGGTTTTGTTCAACCCAAAGTTGCTTTTATTTTGTGTTACAGGATGGTGTTGAAATAAAGAGTTTGAATATCGACTCTCAGATTGTGCTGAGATTTGCTACCACTACCATCAGTTCTACATTGGAGAATTCTGGAAGCCAAGCTGGTTGGGCTGTATTTAGACAGAAGATTCCACTACCAGCTTACGTCACTAACTTTACTTTGTATGCAACTAATTTAAAACTAAATAATAAAGAAATATTCAAACCGCTGAATGATATAAACAATATCTAGAATTTCACTGCCTCTTCCCTTGTGGCGATCTTCAATTTTCTTTTGATCCAAACCCCAAACTAGGTCTAGGCCTACTGCTCGAATGTACCATTTGGCCAATGATTCATTGCAATGATGCAATGATGCCCCATCGTCGTCAACACAACACGCCACGTCAAATAAATCTCTCACGACGACTGGTGTCAGGACAATCAAATCCATAGTTTTCTCTCAATAACCGATCTTTATTCATCTCGAGTATTATCAACGCTATACACACCATTAGGCCTATATTAAAATACAAATCAGTTAACTGTTTCGACCCATGCATTCAATAATCCTGAGACACACTTTGCATTTTTCTGTTACTGATGAGGAGTACCATTTTGTTATAGGAATGTGGATGGCAAGACATACTACGGTGTAGCAGATGAGAAGAGTCAGAATATCACATTGCATCGTGGGAATTTAGAAATCTCGCAGGGTGGTGCCTTCATTACAGAACTGTAAGATATATCAAAGCTTAATAAAATTATATTCGAAGCAAAGTTACTAAAGTAACTATTGATCATCATATCCCATTGATCCACATCTAATGTAATGCTTAATAATTACAGAGATCCGGAGAGCAAAGTATTCCTGGTGTCTGTTAAACTTGAGCCTGGCGCTTCGGCTGATTTTACGCTAAGCTACCAGATGTTGTTGCCAAGACGCAGAGGCATGTACTACCACCCCATACCCATCTTCCCTGGACAGGTACACCCAAATGATCAAATCTAAGAGTGGTCGTTGTACATGCTAATTTGATACCGAACATTTCAAAATAAATACAATGACAGTGCTAACTTATGTTAAAAGGTAATAGAACACCCCTAAAGCAGGCTTTTCAAATACTTTCTTTTGCATAGGTTGTGAACAACCTAGGTGTGGATGTGAGCATTGTTGAACCGCAGGGTGTACGTTGGTGTAATGCATACCTAACGGACCGGTCACTTGTAGATAGCACTGCTCGCCTCCCACAGCTAATGACACGCCCTAATCAACAAATATGCAAAGTGTCTTACCGACCAAGCAGAAGACAACAGCAACACCTTAGTACTGATGGTATAATGGGGAACTTCATTGTGGAGTATGATGTCAATCATGCAAATGAAGCAGGCGACATACAGGTAGGTACGCACGGGAGTTTGGGGTATAAATCAATAGTTCACATTTTAGTGGTTTGGCGCGAATCTTGAGAATGGTTAAAAATCTCTTTAAAAGGAAATCCGCCACCCCCCCCCCCTCAAAAAGGAGGTGAAGGAGGTGACTCACTATCATGAGCCGTGTGATCACAAAGTATAACCTTTATACGGAAATTGTTTGCCTTGAAATGCCTTTTATTCCATCATATTTGTTTTCTTGCCAAGAGACATAAGTAGAGGCTGTATTTTACAAAATAGGCAACCTGTAATATTGACGGTGGAGACACTCATGGACCAATTGAATTAACAAAGGAACTGGAAAGGGAATGACTCAAACCAAAGTGACCGGAGGTTTCAGAAACAAAGTTTCAGAGTGTAGCGGGCTCAACCATAATGAGGAATCAAAGTCTTCAATGCGAACGTCTTCCTTTTATTAGAACCTATATCTATAGATTGACAAAAGGAAACAATTTGAAGGTGTGTCATGTATGTCATTTCAAACGAGGAAGTTGTGACGTTAAGATTCTGCCGATGTCTGATATGGTAATGTCATTTCTTCACAGGTTTTAAATGACTACTTCGTGCAGTTTTTCTCCCCAACTCATCTCCCAGTACTCAGAAAACATGTTGTGTTTGTGATTGACATAAGCAGCTCCATGGAGGGTACTAAACTATCGCAGGTTAAAGCTGCTCTCCATACGATCCTAGATGATATCGCACCAGGAGATAAGTTCAACATCCTTCCCTTCTCCAACCAAGTACAGTTCCTGGACCGCTATAAGATGGTGGAAGCTCAACCGTCAATTATCCAGTATACCAAAGCATATGTGGATAAACTGCAAGTAGTTGATGGTGAGATGTCAAACTACCAAAATCCTTATAAATATACAAACTGCAGGATGAAAATTATCGAAAAAAAAAAGACAATATGAACTCGCTTCAAATACTGTCGAAGTTGTTACAATAGTACTAAAAACCTAAGGTCACCATCATTAATTTCGGTTGCCACAACCGAAACAAGAACTTATAAATTGTTTTCAAAATCTCTGATGGAATGACCTCATTTGATAAAATTGTATGTCGTATATTTGTATTGAAAACTAGAGAATGGAACAAGAGTTTTATTCGAAGTTTTGCGACTGATGTACATTGTCAATGTTCCTTAAATAAAAATACGTGATCTCTTTGAGGTAGGCGGATATGGAGGATCGTTTTAAAACTGGGCAGAATAAAACTGAGGCAGCTTTTACACCGAAGCACAACAACGATTCAACATTTGAACAAACTAATTTTAATAAAACAAAATGCATATTACTCGCACAATAGCGAAATATTTTGAAAGCGTTGCTAAATTTTCTTAATTGCAGCTACCAATTTGAACGATGCAATTCTTGAAGGCGTCAAAATGCTGAGGCGAGAAAGTGAGAAAGTTCGAGGCGAGAAGGTGATATCTATGCTGGTGGTTCTGACCGACGGTGAACCCACATACGGAGAAATAGACAAGAGAGAGATAGAGCGTAATGTACAGGATGCAATCAAAGGGGATTACTCACTCTTCTGCCTTGCGTTTGGAGAAGATGCTGATTTTGAGTTCTTAAATCGTCTGGCTCTAAACAATCACGGTATAGCTAGACGGATACCTGAGCGAGCTGATGCAAGTATGCTTCTTGAAGGCTTCTATGAAGAGGTTGCTACACCCTTATTGTATGATGTACAGTTCTATTACTCTAACGGTGTGGTACCCAATACTCTGAGTGAGCGGTTCTTCCCCAACTACTTCAACGGATCTGAGATTGTAGTGGTTGGCAAATTAGATGAGAATCGACTATCGAATCATGTACTAAGATCAATTATATATGGCAAGACATCGAACAGCAGTGAAGTATCGCTAGCTGCAGACACTAGTACAGCTGTAAGTACAGTCTCTGCGGAGCGTTCTACCAATGACAGATTTTTATTTTATTATGTTAACCTGTGTAAATGTTAGGATTTTTTCTGAACGAACTATGTGGAAATCCATGTAAGGCCGTGTCCGAAACGGCGACTTCGGCTACAGCTACGGCTAGATCGCGCGCGTCTGCCTATTCTTCAACACTGGCAGACGCGCTGATCTAGCTGTAGCTGTAGCCGAAGTCGCCGTTTCGGACACGGCCTAATGTTGTTATTATGTTGTATTAGACTTCCAGAACAAAACTGCAATAATTTTCATGAAATGAACAGTCGCCGAGTGTAGTCTCTTTAATAATGTAATCTGGGTTTTAAACACGTGTTTTGATTACCAACAGGTTCCGTCTCGCATTCTCTTGGACCCTTCGATCCCTGATGACATCGTTGAACGTATTTGGGCATACCTCATGATTCAATCACTGGAACGTAAAAGGGATGCATCTGAGAATCCTAATCCAAGTATCCAACGGGAAATCACAGACACTTCACTGCATTACACCTATCTGAACCCCTACACACGGATGACGGTGACTGAACAAAACCAAGGTTCATCTCACGTCACCCATCAAGGTGATGTTGGTTTGAATGTATGGGAGCAGGAGTTACCGACTGCAGTACGTGATCGAATCGCTCAAGTACTCAGTGTTATCTCAGACGAAGCACCTACTCCTGATGGTGGTACAACCAGCACAGGTAACTCATCAAAACACTCGGCCTATAATATACGACAAACCTCGCAATTAATTAGCTACCTCCTTTAATTCTACCTCCTTTAATTCTAATTTATGGCATGTCGTGGCCGAGTGGATAAGATCACTGGACTCAAGCTCTGGTGTTTC
>CM021527.1:20267493-20297185 GCA_010994315.2 Pisaster ochraceus
CGTGGTTCCTTAAACAGAAGAGTTCGGTAAAACTGTTTTTGATATTATAGTAATGTGTAGTGCGTATGAAGGTAAGAACCCAGACTTGTTGGTGAGTGTTTTCTCAGCAATGATGATTCACTCCGCGTTCCATTGAATCAACCCAGAGAGACACTTGTACCACCATCGAGGCATGAATGATAAAACCAAACCACAGCTGGCTATAGACCTTTGTGATCCTCTAGCAAACAATATAGTCAAGGTTCATTGTCTGCCACCGCGGGTGGGATTTGAACAAGTTCAATTGGGGTTAGGTTTAACTGTTCTTGAACTTAAACCTCAATGGTATTCTTTTTAACAATTGCAGACAATAAATTACTGCAATTTGATTTTCTTGAATTCCCTAAAGTTACAGCCAAGGGCTTAGAATTGGACAATCAGTGAAAAATAACGTCTCCTTTTAATTCTGTCAAAGTTGGAAACCTAGAAACAAAACATTTTTAATAACATATTCAGTTTATAATAATTTGAATTTTCCGATGCTTCCCTCTGATCAAAGAGAATATTGAACCCTATGAAACCTCTGTATTCAGAAAGAGTTCAGAGAGACCATGCATGAATTATACACTTTATTTATTTATTTATTTATTTATTTATCCATTTAGACCTAGGCCTTATTGAAAAGCATTACAAAACATGCAGACATTTTGAAATAACAAACAGACCAACATCATTACAAAATAGAGGAACAATATGTGAAATGAAACCAAAACAAACGGCAGCCTGGGGATGGGGACTGCCTAAAAGCGAACCAAATCACTGTTTAAAGGAGCAATCTCTGTAAAAAGGAAAACATTGGAACATAGTACAATAAAATATCAAAATCACAAAGATTATTATATACTGTTATAATAAACATTATTTATATACACTCTTGAACAAAACTATTTGTAAACAAATTCTAAGAATTTCTAATACTTTGTTAAACTTCGTATCCAATTTCAAGAACTGAAGAGATGGATTAGACGATTTTATCCATACAGAGTAGATAAATCGACAACCAATTGATATTGCTTAAACATAAATAATACAAATGTTAAACATCACGAGGAACGAGGACCTTTTTTGTGGAGTCAACAATTTGGTTCTACAAAATGATGGACCGTGTTAGGTCACGAAGTAAAGGAAAACCACACAATTTGATGGACCGTGTTAGGTCACGAAGTAAAGGAAAAACCAACTGGAATGGTGGAAATGTAGTCTTGGATGCCTATACGTGAAATAGAATGTTGTCTGAAATGAACCTGAATGGGAAGAACAAAATCATACATGAAAACGAAATTGAATGCAATTGTAGCTCAAATGAAACCCTAGTTTGAATGAATAAGGGGTTCTTGCGTGAATCTAAATGCGTTGTTAATGGAACTGAATTAATTTTTGCTGAAATTGGCCGGGAAACACCGCATAATAAAACCACAGTAGTAATATCAAATAATCTACAAAATGATCTACTTTTCTTAAGCCGTTTTTGTTATTTCTCGGGAAATGTAATAACTATAATGAGCGTATATATTACACCATGTCTGTCATAAATGACACCCCCTGGTGCCGAATTATCAACTTCAGGCGGAGAATGTTACTATGAATGCTTTAGGAGACGAAGCAACCATAACGCAATTACTCGAAAGAAGTGGTTTTGCAGTTTTCAACGGCTGTTGCATTGAGTTGTGTGAACTTTTACGAAGCATGACAACTTATTCACACGCATTTATAGTACTATTATAACTTTGTCAAATGTTTGTATAATTCAGATGCTGCGGTCAGTTCGAGAAAGAAGACAAGCCACCAGTGTGAGTATCTCCTTGCTCTATGGTATCACCAGTTATAAACGAACATTCCTAGGAATGTTCTCAATACAATATGTCGCCCTATACATGTATATAGAGGCTTCGGTTAACCCTCTTGGGTCTGCACTTCTAAATCCCGACATGATCTTACTAAGTTTAATTATGGAATATTTTGATAGCGCAATCAATTTGAACTGAAGTTTATTATGTTCAGATTGTGATGTTTAACGTTTGCGGATGGTACCGTTGACAACATTGACAATTAAAAAACAAACATTGAACGCGATCTCACTTTCTGTTATTAAGTTACACTTTGAGAAAGGTGTATATGTATTGTTTAACGGTATTTATATTTGAAAAATACAGAATAAAAATAAGAATGATGTCCAACTGTTCCAAGTTGAAACAAAGATAGCAGTACGGTTTGCAAGTACAACGATAACCAGCCGTATCAACAACAAAGGATCATCGCCTGAACCATTGGATTTCATAATGCAGTTACCACTGAGTGCATACATCGCAAGCTTCTCTCTGTAAGGTTTTCATAACGTTGAATATAAACCAACATTAGTGAAGATGCATCTCCCAATCTGTTTAGCAAATTGATTTAAAAAGTTAGATTCAGGCCTATATTTTTCTGAAGTCGAGGAAGTTATTTGAGATAATGAACGGGGGGGGGGGGACATCAACGAGGGCCTGGGAATTTAGTTGAAAGATACCATGAGTTAACATTACATGTTGTAGGCCTACCACATGCGTTGCCAGCATGCAGCATCAAACGTTTTGCGTGTCAACGAGTGTTTCGTGTATTGTGCGCGTGTATTTCGCGCATACATGTATCAATTTATTGCTATCTATGTGAGGACTTTCCTTTGTCCCTCTAACTTAACACTCTCCATAGACTTAGCGCATGAAAGAATGTGAGGACACAAGAATACAAAGGATTCCAATGTGAGGACAGCATTGTCCCTCTGGTATTCCTTTGTTCTACTGTCCCCACTCTGATGGTATTACCATTACAGTATTTGTCGTTTTGGACGATGCAACTTTCAAGTTCACCCACTACATGAAATAGCCCAGGTCTTTCCACAGCAAAATAGGGCTTTGGTTACATGTTGCAACTTTTGAAACCCACATCTCCCCGTGCTCACATTACCCCGACTGTCATTCAGTAAAACTTGTGATCAAATAATGGCAACATTTTCTGTCCAGAATATAACGAATTATTGATATGAACACTCCAATTGTCACATAATCATAACACTAGCATTCCTTACCACTTGAACTATTTGACAGTGAGGTGGATGGTATAACCTACTATGGCAAAGTGCGAGATAAATGCGAGGGAGAAGATGAGAATACATTTGATGCTTCTGGTGGTCTATCAAGCGGACGTATTACTGCCCTGTAAGTAATACCTTATCGTTGTTCACCGTGTGTACAAACATTCCAACTAAATTAAAGGTATACATCCACATCTTTCAATCAAGAAGTGGTGAGAAAACAGCTAAGAGCCGTTTGATTTCTTGTGGGTATTATTTTGTATGGGCTGTTTTTGATTTTCTAAATCGAAACAGCATTTTAATTTTGACACAGTCTCGAAAGGCACGCATGGTGTAGGCCACAGATTTTTTTTTTAATCAACAGTGCAGATTACCACTTGTTCAGCCTATTCTTTGTGGTATAATCATCGTGTCGGTAATTTTTGTTATTTTCACTGGTGAAGACACCTCCGAAGCAAATTTCACTTACAATGTCTACCATTAGTGTCATGTTAATGTAACCATTGGGATGTTGTTGAATCAGTAGGAATTAGGCACGGGGGAACTGGCTCGGTATAGTTCTCTGTCGTTGTTTTATTGAATTTGTAAAATGGGTGCACAGGTTGTTGATTGCAGAGTCATCAAATAAGTTAAGCATTAACAAAAACATGTATAAATGCAAAGTGAATAAAACTTAAGTACTACTTAAACTCTTGGCCGCCATTTTGGCGAATCGCATAAAAATATGTAATTGAAAGATCATTGCTTAGAAATATACTGACTAGCACAAATATGTTGATTTAAAGAAACAACAGAATTCTTATACATTGCTTAGATAACCAAGGGCAAAACACTTAAGAAATGTTGCAAAGTGATGACCAGAGTGTAGTTGAGAGTTCGGCCAATTTCAGAATGACGCCCATGTCATTGAACAGCGGGAAATACAAAACGTGGCGGCGCTGCGTAAATTTACATGATAAAGATATATTATATTTACGACAACAAAAAGTGTTGAAATTAATATGGAAAGGTTGTGTTCAAATTTTGCTATTTTTATTCAAAAGCATTTCATTCGGTATAATCAAACATTAAATCAATATACATGCATACCGCAACTGTCATTCACGGACCAATTAAAAACACAAATTCATTCATTATTTTATAAATGACTTTACGTTTAAGTACTTCAATAACAGCGCACAGAAATGTCTTGATCGAAGGAAATATGCCCAAAAATAACACTTTGACAAAATAACTCCTGTAACTGTTTCACTACCATAGCTTCTTTCAAATTAACCACTATGTTTTGTTATTTTTGCAAACTTGAGTTCTAAGCGTTGAAATACTGTTCTTTTGGAATTTAGCGAATAGGTTAAATGGGTCAGCTGTTATACAAAAAAAATAATTTTTTTTCACATGACCGAAAGACATTGATTTCTTCAATATATACACGTATACAAAAATATATACTTGTAATATTATTCTTTATCCATGATGCAAATTGAACATATATTATATATAAAATATATTTAAACTACATCGACAAAATGTTATTTGAGCTATCTTTGCTATAGATGATGGCACTTGAATGGGTCATCCTGGACATCAAAAATCACATTTTCACATGACCGGGACACATGGTTTATTTTATAATAAATAAAAAAAAGTATATACACTGTATATATATAAACATATATATAAAAGTAACTGTATACGGGATAAATTATGTTAACGGCACTTAAAAAGTGTGTTGTGGAAGATTGATTCTAACGTTGTTCATCGTACGTTTCACGCAACAAATGTTGTTTTATTATAGTCTTTCAATGGAAACAATACCGGTCACTAATATTGCGTGCTGACGTTGCCCAATCAACAAACTTTCCATAAATGCAATGTGATTTATATTTACGTGTACTAAATACATTGCTAACTGTGGCATTTTGCTCAAGAATTCTGCATTAGTCCTTCTCTAACATAAACATGGTGTGGCCTAATACAGACAAACATTATTTTAAAAAATGAAAATAAACAAACACATAAATATACACTCGTAGGCATTAGACTTGTATGCAAAAGCATGCGTTGTGCACATTTCATTTCTTGAAAATTGTTAAAAGTTTAGACACTGTAGAAATGCAGTTGGATTGTGCACTTAATCTGGATGGACTAATACAGATGTAGAAGCAACCCAGTAATATTTGACTGACTTATTTTTCTTCCAAAAAGGAGAACAAAAGTAGGGAGGGACATATACAACATCCAAGCTACTTTGCCTTAAAATTAAAATCCACAAATGCAGATAAAAACCTGGTTTCGCCAGGCAGTGGGTCAAGGATGAAACTGACATCAGCGTGGTGAGAAACCATGTTACAAAGGAAGAACGGCTACTGTCTAACCTCAATTTGGTTTTGTGTGTCTTTAAAAAAAGCTGGAATGCTATTGGTTGTTTTCCGTAGTCGCGGCCGACTGTATTCCTACAAGCGATTAACCCTATCTCGCTGGGGGGGGGGGGGGCCTACCATATTTTTGCCCGTAACTTTTTAACACTGCATCGGAATATCACAGCATTTTCTGACTTCACCCAATATTTATCTAGGGTTATATTGTAAAGAAAAACGGGGTCAGCTGTTAACAGGGCAACCGTTTGGTTGACCATGGAATCAAACGTTTTTCACTGGTTTTTTTTACTTTAGTCTTTTTCAACAAAAATGTCCGTAAAAAAATTGTCCCCAAAAGTGGTAACGACGTTTCACGTATATATTGAACTTAGTTACTCACTTATTGCACTATCTAGATACTCAAACTTGCTAAACATCCATTTCGTTCAGTACGCATTGATAAAGTCCTTGTTTTCACTCGTCAATGAATTTCCTTACAAACACATTGTCTGAATCAGAATGAAACTTTGTGAACAGAGAAGCCAATGGTTCAAGTATGCAATTGTCACGGAGGTTCAATCTTATCAAAGCCGGCATACAACCCAGTGTCTCTGCAATGCACTTGGCGTCTTGAATTATCAATGAGCACCAACTTAAGTCAAGATTCTGAAGATGTTTCATATCTTTCAAACAATCCCAAAGTTTTCCTGTATCACGAAGAAGACCATTGATAGAAAGGTCCAATTCAACAAGCGAGTGTACATCACAAAATGCCGTGGCCATATCCTGTACATCTCGGCTTCTCAATGAGCACTTGCTCAAGTGAAGCTTCTTCATATGCTTCAATCGCGCTAAATGACTAGCCCACTCTGCTGCACAGCCACCCAACGCATCATTCCCTGATAGGTTCAGTTCAACCAAGGTGGAAATTACACTCGCCGACGTAGCAAGTGCTTCAATGTCTGCACTCAAAACTCGACAACAGCGTAAGTCTAAATGCTGAAGTTTGATCAGATCTGTTATGTATTTTGACCACACTGTTGCACAACCACCGAGTTCTTCATTCACACCAAGTGCCAATTCAATCACTTCATGTTTGTTACTTATTGCTTCTAAAACATCATTCAGCATCTGTACCGAGAGGGAGCACTCACTAAGGTCTAGCCGAACACCAGTACTTAACCCCGCAATGACAAGAAAACGTTGAACATCTCGAAAATCAAAGAAGCATCGACTATGTCTCCGCAAAGATCCAATCAGTGAAACAAGACATGTGAAATCACTTCGGTCCAAATTACAATCTTTCAGCTCTAATTCCTCAATAGATGTCAAAGAAAGTTTCAGCGAGCACCAATTACATGTCTTTGTGTTTCCACCCAATGACCGGTTACCTGACAATTTCAGACACAGCAGAGAAAGCATATCACTTGATAAGATACGATGAACATCGTCAGCTTTCAGTGAGCAGCAACGGAAATCCAGTCTTTCCATGCGTTTCATTTCCTTCAAACAAAGAGACCATAGTTCTGCAGATCCACCCAACTTGGCATTTTCAATCAAATTTAGCTCAGTAAGTGCGGGTATTTTACCCAGTGCAGTAGCTACACATTTAAAACTTTCACCTGACATTGCGCAGCTTCCTAAAGTCAGGCTTTTAAGGCAAGACAGGTTTACCAAATCATTACAGAATAGCAAGACAGACTCTACAGAGGCAAAAGCATCTGTATTTTCTGACAAAACTAGTTCAACTATGGTAGGCATTTTCTTCTGAGAAACAGCAATGTGCATTAGATCATTACCGGTCAAAGCACACGAGCGCAAGACCAGTTTCTTGACACCTTGGAAACTCGAAAACCACAGTTTCATGGAATCCCGCAATCCTTCATTCCATGACAAGTCCAGTTCAACCAAGTGTGATTTGCCAAGCGACTCCGCAATAGGCTTCATAGTGTTAGAATTTAATGAGCATGCAGTTAAATGTAAAACCGTAATGCTAGTCATTTTGTCGATACAAGACGCAAGACTTTGACTGAAACCGATCAGGTTACACGTAATCATCTTGAATGCTTGCACTTTTTGGAGGTAAATATTATCCTGAACCTTTTTCTGGTCAGCAACTTGTTCCAGAAAGTGCATGAATGGTTTGATGCAATCGCTGTCCCAGCTGCTTATGTTTATGCTTTCGCAAATAACGGAATTGATGAAATAAGCTGGTGGCAGTTCATCTGATTGACTTTCAAAATAACATTGAAGAGCCAATCTGTGATCTTGATAATCTTGCAGCATTTCTAAAACTGCTCGCATACATTTAGGTTTTACACAACAAAATCGAAAAAGATACTCAAAACTGATGTGATTGTCTTTTGTTAGACTTTTGATCCGCTGTAGAGTTTGTTGGAATAAGTCCGGTTTAGATGTTAAGCTCTGGATGTACAAAGCAGCACAGTACTCCTGTATTGTTCTATGTATGAACTCTATCCTAGTACGAACCTGTGCACAGGTAATGACCTCTTTACTCGTAAAGACACCTGCCGTCATGGCTGCCGTCATGGCTACATTCATGGCTCCTTCACTGCTCTCAAATTCTGCTTCTTCAAAAGAAGACATTAACTCTGGACCTAGAAGACCACGCAAAGCAATTTCTCCAATTTTAGTCAAAACTTCAGGTATACTTTTTGACGCCACCTTTTTTGACTTTCTTTGAAATAAATTCAACATTGCTGTTTCATATAAACTTGCCATTGTTTCAGGGAGTTCACTATTTTCTCCCCACAGCAAACACATTAAAAGCAGAAACATTGGACACGTTGCCATACCAGAAAGGACATCTTGTGATTTAATTCGCAATAGCAACTTTTGAGCTTTATCAAGTTGCTCATGGAAAAACCCCTTTACGTACTTTTCAATATCCTCAGAGGCAAACCCTACAATATCAATACGAGTATATGGCTTTTGAATCAGAGATTCGTGTACCAAATCCTTTATGTGAGAGGGACGGGTCGTTGTGATAACACAACATTCTCTACCTATCTTTCGATTCAGAAGTTGAAGGATAGAACCAGAGATATCGTCGTAGAGGTTAGAGGTTTTGAGCTCATTAAAGCCATCCAGAAGAATTAACACCTTGTCAGGGTTTTCGCTAATGAATGTTTGTAGATCAGGTAAAATTACACCCGTGTCATGATCCAAGACCTTATCAGAAATTGCATCAATAAGCTGCGATGATTCGTCCAATGATTGCATTTTGAGAAGAAATACAAGTTCATAATTTGACAGTGTTTTTTCTCCTGTTGCCCAATCATAGGCTATTTTGCATAAAAGAGTAGACTTTCCTGATCCAGCTGTTCCAGCTATAATAACCCGCTTAATACCAAGCTCGGGCGTTGTGAGGAAATTATATCCGCTAGACTGCGTTTTGCCATGTGTGTATTGGAGATTTGTATATATTTCTTTAATATCTCTCTTTGCATCTTCAACCCCGGGCACCGTCTGGACATATCTACCTGTGGTCGTGTACTTTATTTTTAGTTCATCTTTACACCTCTGAGCAGCCCTGCTTGCAGCTTCACTGTTGGTCTCTATGTCAAGTGCATTTGTCTCCGTATTCACATTCAACTCTCCTGATTCAATATCAAATAGAACCAAACATTGTAGATACATTGATTTAAAAAATTTAAGTTACTTTTCAATTGAGAAATTATCTTAACATTAGAGATAAATAAAATTTGGTTTGGTAAACAGAAAATAACTTGTCAGAAGTTAAATTGTTTTCAATGGTAATTATTTCTTTTTAACAATAACTTGTTGTCCCTAAATTTTCGGAAGATCCCGACTTCACTTCGTTGTCTTCACAGCATTGCGCTGTGTCTGTAATCATCACATGAAACGGAGACAACTGACATTTCTTTCAATGTGTGAATATGAGGAACAGCATTTCAGCAAACTTTGTTTAAAAAGTACACTAAACACACTATGATATACATTCAAACATATACATTTTTACAAATTGCAACAATCAAAGAAAGTTTTCAAAATGTTTTTGTGCTATTTTGCGATAACTAAAAGAATTGTTTCCTTTTTCTTAAAGATCCATGGATTAGAAATTGTCATCAGTTTAAACTATGAAATGGGAAAATCGAAATAGCTACGTCAGGCCACTAAAAAAAAAATCATTTTTTAAATTATAAAATACGGTATTCAATTTCCAAAGTTTGCTTAGGGCCTAAAGATTGAATAGGTGTACATTCATAGGAGGTTTAAATGCAAACTAAAATGGGACGAATTAGTGACATAGACATAAAAGAACATGCCAGTGAGATGTGCGGCGATCGATTTGCGTGGACGTGATATCATACAATATGAACTTTTGTAACTTCAAGCGCAGAGTTCGTTTGGACAAATCTCTTGATGTTTGTTATATGGAAAAAGCTTTCATGGTGTTAAATTCAGATGTACATGTACAACCCACGACCTTTGCATGAGAAAAAAACAAAACAGGCGACAATTTTTCTCCAAATACTCTGTTAAGTAATACATCTATGTACATATAATTCGGTCAAGGTGTATATGCCAATCTAATGGTAGAGTTGCTTGTTCCTGTAACAAAGCTATAACTTTTAACGAGTTTGAAAACGGGTGTATCATTCACATTAACATTTTTGACGTAAAAATCGCTTGGGCACACCTCTTTGATATTTAAAAACACTTGATCTGCTAAACATTTTAGTAAGTAGTCAGAAAAGTGTTTTCAGAACTTAACAAAATTACCTGTTTTGGGGGGGATAAATATTTGAGCTCCAGGACTCTCGTTTAATACAATAGTAGTATTATTCTCTCCTATCACTTGCAAAGCTGACTTCTGTGGACCACCTAATAGAACACAAATAAAATGTGCTGATGTTGAACAAGGTATCCATGATTGAATGCAAAATTTATCTTTTGAAAGAACATATTTATTTGATCCTTAATACTGTCATTGATTTGCTTCTTCCGAACTCGTGAGAATCAGATATTGATATTATAGTTTTTGAGTCATTTCAGTTAAAACATATTTTAAGAAAAGATAAACCATATATCGATGTAGCAGTAATTATTAATCTAATTGTCATGAATTTGAATTGGATATATTGATTAACTCTGGGTTTCAAATAAAGAAAACTGTGTTACTGAACCTTGTAATCCCACAGTTGACGATAAATCCCATTGCGGTTTAATCAAATCCACTTCGCTCCCTGTAGAATGGGCTGCGGGCTCATCAGGAGATGGAGGCTTAGACATTGTCTTTGATTCTTGTTCCGTGTGGCTTTTCCCTGCAGCAGAGGTTCCAGGTGTTTGTACTGAATCATGACATCTCTCAGCTTCATCATGCTGGAGGCTCTGATCCATACCTTGAGTACAGGGCTTTTTACAACTGTCTGTCTTTACACTTGTATGTTTCTTAGGGATAGCTCCTGTTACATAGTTAGGCATCTGCACAGGCGTGTTTATGACAGCAGGATCACTCACTAATCTGGATTCATTTTGTAATGGTGTCTCACTAGATCTTGTGTTATCCTCATTTTGTAAATGTCCTTCAGATATACACCCAGCACCAGAGGAAGAATCTTTGGATATATGAGCATCTTGTCCCCCATCATCACAGGCTTCCTGTCGTGTCCTTTTTTCTTTTTTTCCCTTCTTTTTTGCGAGGTTTTCTTTTCCCTCGTTTCTCATTGGTTTTCTTCACTGGAGACGATATGCTTAGATGTTGTACAGAGTCACCTAGCTCATTCATAGCACTCTCTGTTTGGGGTTCACAATGGTATGCAGTAAGAGGACAATTACAGGCGTTTTGGGTCTTGTTTTAAGCAAACCAGCAATAGGGCCAAGAAGAACCATTAAATATTAGGCCAAGCAGAACCATTAATATTAGGCCAAGCAGAACCATTAATATCAGGCCAAGCAGAACCATTAATAAGGACAAGCATAACCATTACTAGGGCCAAGCAGAACCATTATTAGGGCCAAGCGGAACCAATACTAGGGCCAAGCAGAACCATTATTAGGGACAAGCAGAACCAATACTACGGAGCCAAGCAGAACCAATACAAGCCAAGCAGAACCAATAATAGGGCCAAGCAGAACCATTAGGGCCAAGCAGCAGTGGTGTAGCCAAGGGGGGGCTGGGGTCACGTGTCCCCCCACAAATTTCCAGTGCCCCCCAAGGAAAAAAATGTGGTAGTGCTCACAAAAAATAAAAGAAACAGAAGTGAGAAAAAAAAAGAGGAAAATGCGTGTTTGTATAATAAAAATGTAGTCAATGAATGCAGCGGGATCGCTATTGTGGCCGAAAAATGCTATAAGAGGATGGTTGGTCCGTGCAGTGTCCCCCTTACAAAATAAAAGCCCCCCCACCGAAAAAGTCCAGGCCACGCCGCTGCCAAGCAGGACAAGCTAATAATAGGGCTAAGCAGAACCATTAAAATTAGGCAAAGCAGAAGTTTTTAGGTTCAGCTCAAAACCTTGCATAAAATCAAGAACATAAGCAATTGGATTATTAACAGGTCAAAGGTCAAGTATTAAGAGAGTAGCTTGGTATAGTACAGATACTAAAGCTGGATTCTATGCAATGAAATCATTGATGAGTTCAGTGAAAAAAAATTATCCAATAGTTCTCTTGGGGAAAATGTCAACGTTCACACTACCAATACCAAGCCAATTCTCAAGATAAAACCAAGCAAATTCCAGGTGGATTTTATTTCCACTTGTGTGTTTGTTTCCTGCCTTCAGCAATTTCTAGAAGTTATGTGTAATAACAATGGGGTTAATTTCTGAGCCCTTCTTCTGAGCAATGATAGCTATTTGCAATGGACACTAGCCACAGTAACTGGTTTGGTCTTTTTACTAGTCTTACCTGTGTTCTGTTTGCTAGCTCCACCCATCAACCCAGGCACCAGGCACAACTCTAGGTTGGTATCTGGTTGAATGCCAAGAACCCTCAAGGATTGCTTGTTACAAAGCTGTTGGAAAGATTGTGTTCAATTAATTTATTCTAAATTCACTTTATTTCTGTCCAAATAATTTCTTAATTCTTAATTGAACACAAATTACTGTTTTGTTACACTAAATATGTTAAAAAGTATGTTGGTTTTAATAATCTCTTTGCAAGTAAGACTTGGAATGCTCCAGTATCCAGTTAAGTTTTGTTTCTTGTCTGTAAGCCACCAAGAGATAAATGGCAACTAATGTTGTTTGAGTTTAATATCACAGAACAAAGTAACTATTCACTACCTCAAAGCCTTTCTTTGTGAGAAGGTGCTGCGTTTCTGTCTGAATTCCAAGTTCATCCTTGAGTGAGTCTTTGATATCAGAGATACAGGTTGATGGATGCAGTTGCAGACATAGTGTTTCTCTCACTGGATTACGGATGAATATCTGAATCACCTGATTTGGTGTCTTTCTGTATTGTTGTAAGAAATCACAGTCATTTTTACTCATGTGACTTTGAAAAGTAATTTTCATGATTTATTACGGTACACGAATATTTAGCTGTAAAAGTAAATAAACACATGAGCCAAATCTCATGTAGTACTTGCAGTAGCCAGGTGGTAAGCAGTTAGCAAATACAGAGACCTTACCCCTCGTCATCGACAATTCCTTTGGACTTTGATCTACAAGTATTTGCTGATGTTTGCTTCTTGGTGTCCTGTTTTGATATTTGTGTAGACTTAGTAGTTGCAAAAGCTACTTTTGTGGACTTTCTGACTGCCTTCTTGCTAGGGACCATCTTTGCTAGTGAATGATTGTAGACATTTTGTGCTACACTCGTTGCTTCCTGGAAGTCAGCCAGGGTTTGCAGAGGCCTTATCTAGGGGAAACAAAATGATATTATAACTTTTAGCATAAAGCCTTGCTTATCCTTGCAGATAATGGTGAACCTTTCTTGGTTGTGCACTGACAATGGTTGGTATGCCATTGTGGAATATATGTAACATGCTGGGAAAAATATTATTCCCCACAACATTGTCTTTGTTTTGTTCTACACGATTGAGGATAAGGAAAAATAACACTAAACAAGAAAGTACCCCACAGACCATCATGATATTAATGTGTGCATAAATGCAGGGTATACTTTTTTTGTAATTACTATACAACTTGATGACCATAAAAAGTTACTTGATAAAGAACACTAGAGTCTTTAAAAGAGCTGTTATTATTACAAAACTTTGTGAAACGACTCTCCTTGAAGTAGTGTCGTTTTAGAGAAAGAGGTAATTTTCACCCAACAAAATTGAATCAGAGAAAGCATGAAGCCTTTCTCAGGCATGAAGCCACTCAGGCATCTGAAAGCACACAATTCTATGCAACAAAAGTCTTATTTCTTTCATTATTTCTTGCACCTACAGTGACCAAATTTTCACAGGTTGTTATTTTATGCATATGTAGGATACAAGTGAGGATACTTGTCTTTGACAATTACCAAAAGTGTCCCCTGCCTTTAAGATTGTACTTGAGCACCATTTATTTATTTGTATTTATTGCATTTTTGTACCCATGGTATGTTAAGTTCAAACTGGTTTTCAAACTGGTTTTCAATAGAAATTCATTGTGTAGTACATTTTTAGCTAAAAAAAATACTCCCATCATAAATTCGCTTCAAATATAACAACAAATAACAATGATACTGACGAGTGCATCACCCAGAATTTTCCTGGGGATGGGCAATAACAAGAAGTTATTATCTGTAGTCATCAACTTACATGAATAAATTACAGGTTTGGGATACAAAGTAGTAAATCACTAATAGTGCATAGGTTATAAATAACAGTGGACCTAAAACTAATCTTTACATCTTTTAATTTATTGGGGGGGGGGGGTCTTTGAATGCATCACTTGTATGATGTTTTACCATAACTGATGAGCAAGGGGCTGCTTGCTCTATGTTCTACTATGACGGTAAAACATTCCAGTGATTGACTTAAGTTTGAATAGAGTTTTTCAATACACCCTTATGATTTTATTGAATCGGTTAACTCGCAGGAATTTATGTCATAGGCGTGCTATGCATACACCCCCTCTCAACCTTCACGGACAAACGTAGAGCAGCAAACCCGCGGAGAAAACGTGTTAATTGGCCTAGAAAACTTACCGAATGCATTTTGTTTTCACTAGAAGAGCAGCTGTTGTCTCAAGTGCTGTCTGCTGCGTACCTGTAATTTATCGTGTTTTCGGTTTAATGGTTCAAATAATAATTCAAACTCAAACAAAATCAAACATGCAACAACGTTTTAACTACATCCCTACGCCATTGACCTTCTCTGTCGCTTACAATCCATATATATCAATAAGTGGGACCCATTCCATACCACACCTGGCTGTCACATGATCTAGTAAACCAATGAAAGCTCCAACTACATGCACTAGGGGATTCCCCCTGATGTGCAACAATTTCACAACACAAAAGGAGCCCCTTCAGGCAGGGGGCGTGCGAAAGGAAAGAGTGAACAATATTTTGTGTATTTCGTCACTCTCGAATTAATTCTCTACAAATATAATTTACTTGTATTGCTTCCATGGGCCAAGCTCAGGATTGATCACAAGTGCATATTTGTTGACCTTCTGGCCTGGAATTGCTTTCCAGTAAGATATGGCAATTTTATTTGTTTTTAGTAGTTATTAGCCTTATCCGAACAACCTGGTAAAGGCAAAAGCATTAACCAGATGTATACTCATCATGGTACAATATGCAAAGCATGATTGTCCTAGCTTGAAATACAAAAATCGGTAGCTTACCGCCTGTAATTGTTGGGAGACTCGGCTGGTCTGGGTCTTTTCTTCATAGACCATCACAAAGAAACTCTACGCCTCTGCCTACCGTCTAGGATTTTTAAAACCGATTTTACCTTCCCCTTTTCTTTAGGCCATCTTATTCTAAGCAGTTTAATACTGTTGTCGGTTCATGTGGATTTGGTTGTTCTTGTTCCTTACCGCTGATTGCGGGAGCTTTTCCCAGTTTTTAGGTTCCTCCTTGAGGAACTAAAAAGGTGTTGTCCGTCTTCAATAAGAGTTTATTTTGTTCTGCTGTTTGTCTCTTTTCGTTATTATCGTCCGCGTATGTTGGTCAATCGGTGGGCTGTATGTGTTTCTCTGTCTCTTAACCCGCAATTCTAGGAAAGCCACATGTTTTTTTTATCGAGACCGACTCTGTTCTTTGTTTAGTTGTTGGTACCATTTTATTATTTCGTCGAAGTAACGTTACAATCGTTATCCAATATTTTGCTGCCAGTTTACTGCTGTTGTGCAGATAAATACAGTATTTTAATTAGAAGGTATTTGTTTTAACATGGTTCAAATTCCTGCCAATTTATGGATTGTATGTTGCCGGGCTCCCTCATAGATGTCGACTTTATTTCAGATTTCCTTTCCTTGTCAATAATTTTCGAAGAGTGGTGACGCTTTACACAGTTTTTTTTCGATTAATATTCTACTAAAAAAAACCGATTGTTGTAAAAATGATGTTGGAGTATGGACCGTCTATGCAGACACACTGGACCATACATACCTTGGCGTTCCATGGGACATCCTCCCGTCGTAGTTGTGTGGAGGTCCATCGTAGTTGTGAGTTGGACGTCGGAGTTGCATATTGACCGCTGTGATGTGAGACGGACCAACTCACTATCACGACGGCTGTTCGCAAAACTCCTACAGAGCAATCCACAACCACGGATGAGGCTGTTTCTATGTAACACGAACCATGTATGGACATTTTATTAAAACAATTCAGTAACTATCAAAACAGTGAAATGAAAGATTGACGAAAACATCGTACATAAAATATTTGCCTGCGTGACTTGAGGATCTTATTCTTGAGGAAGCATTGTTGTTTCTTGAGAGCTCTTGTCAATATTTAAAGTTTGTAGCTTTAAATGATGTGGCGATTTAGAAAAGGCTAGCTTGATGCAATGGCTAAGACTGTTTGGAATGTGAACACAAAAGGTAGTCCGAAAGTATTATCTGGTGAATATTTTCCTTTGCTATCTTTAGTTCCAAGTTGGGAAAGGACTGTATGAATCTTTTTTTTATAGAAAATTGATTTTTCATTTTATTTATGAGGCACTTGTTTTCCTATAAAGGGGTGTCTGAAGTCATTTTATCTTGACCAGTTGTTTTTGTCATGTAACTCAAAGAATCTGTATCCTTCATTTGTTTCTCAACATTATTCTAAATAGGCCTACTGTGTTTATGTGTTTTTTGTGTTGTGTTGTCATTTAGCCTTCAAGAAAGACTATATGCATGGGTCGAACATGTCGAAAATGTCAGGACATTAACTATTTTTGTGTATTGTAATTCTAGTAAGTCCATTTACTTAAAAAAACATGAAGTTTATGGTTTTGATTCAATCCAATATGTTCATGTATATATGGTAACTACTTTCTTTTGAAGGTTTTTATCTCTCTTTTTGAACAGAATCTATCTGTACAGAATAAATTCAACAACATATTTATTTGAAGCATTGCAAAAGTTAACTTGTTATTTTCTTTGTGCAGGGATCCAACCAGGAACACATTTATGGTGTCTATAAATGTAGCACCTGATGATAGAGTTGGTGTGATGGTGAATTACCAGGAGCTACTGGAAAGAAGTCAAGGATGGTACACCCAGAAGATAAGCATCAATCCACAACAAGTAAGTAACCATTACTCTGTTAGCTTTACTGTGTCAGAATCTAACAAATTACATCAGTGCATTTATTGTTTGGTTCATTTTTTTTATCAATAAGTTCCAATGTGATCAATATGCATAAAAAAGTTAACATGAATAAATTTAATCATCCCAAGGTTGTGCGAGAGTTTGCCATCAATGCATACATAACTGAGCCTCAAGGAATCAGCAAAATAGAAGCTGGAATAATGAAGGTCTCTGGAGATGGATCTGGAGGAAGTTCATTTAGCGGCAGTAGTGGGGTTGATGGTATAACAAGCTCCTATATCTCCTTGGAAGATTACATCAGTAAGACTGGTAACTCAAGAGCTATCATGGAATTCTCACCAAGTAAAAGGGAACAACAGAGTATAGGAAGCCAAGCATCTGGGATTAATGGAGATTTCATATTGAAGTATGACGTACAGCATGATCTAAATGTTGGTGATGTACAGGTACATGAAGAAGTTTATTTTGTTATCTAGGGCGCATTGAGCTTTTAGTGATAATAGGAAATCGTATACCGTACATTATCGGTCTGAGGTATATTTTGTGAATTAATCATATAGACATGGGATCACACCAAAGTTATACAATATAACCTGGGAAGCAGCAGTAGAATGGCTCCTGACTGGCACCCCGAACAAAGATATCGACAAAATTGGAAGACCTTCATCATTAGGTCTAGATAGCTCAGTTGATAGAGTGCTAGTCTTGGGCCAAGACGTCAGTGATAGTGTACTGCGCTCTATTGTAAATCGTTATACCACGCCCTCTTACCGCAAGATTTCACCAACTTGACTGGCTACAATTGAGCGCAGTACACTATCCACTATCGATCATTGGCCCAAGACTAGTAGAGTGCAGGCACTCAATCTGGAGGTCGCCGGTTCAAATCCTGTTCTGTCAATTTTCTTTCTGCTCAACCCCCAAAAGTTTATTTTTTATGTAAATAATTGCAACAGAGAAGTTTGTGTGTGTGTGTGTTTGACCCTCACACTGATGAGTGATGACCACTGTATACTCAATGCTTTCCAGCGCTGCTTTCTGATCTTTCTGAGTCTAACTGGTTTCTCATCACTAGGCACACTTAATGTTTTTGTGGTTAAGACATTTGCCCTTGAAACGTATGCAGTGCTTATCACACATCAGTGTAAAGGTAAAACCAAAAGTTTATTCTTACTCAAATATAAAGGTTTAACTATTAAACTGAACAACATCAAGGATAACTCTTCTACTTTCAATAAATATTGAAATATTTGCATAATTTCAGTGGTTAATTGAGTGAGGAACTCTTTTATTGGAAACATTTTGTTGCTTTTACTCTCTTTCTACTCTTATAACAGACTTTTGGAGACATCTTTGTTCATCATTTTTCTCCCGGTGGTCTGAGTCCAATTCGTAAAACTGTGGCTTTTGTTATTGATGTGAGTGGATCTATGTATGGTCAAAAGCTTCGACAAACCAAGGAAGCATTGGCTACAATCATGGACCAGATGAGACCCGATGATCGCTTCAATATCATCCCATTCTCAGATGAGGTAAAGTTAAAACTGGATGCAAATGTAGTGCATGTAAAACTTGTTCAACTGTTTGTGTATCAGTTATCTTTTGTATATATACGTTTTATCTTGAATTGGCGACTAATGCAAATGAAACTCAAACATTTTTTTAGATTATACAAAGCATGTGTTGGTTCCTTGGTAAGAATGGAAAATTGAAATACTTACTTGAAGAGTTTAATTGAGAATATCGGAACAAATATTATTGGTCATTGCATAGATGTGTGCCTTTAAAGCCTATTCTTTATTTGTTACAGGTTTACTTCTGGAGAGAGGATGAAATGGTTGAAGCTTTATCTCCAAACATCAACAAAGCTAAAAGATATATTAACCAATTAGAATCAAAGGCTGGTAAGAAATCAATTATTATACATGGCCTACAAGGCTTAATTTTGTGGGTAAAATCCACAAGACTGAAAGGCTTGTAGCTCAAGAAGTTTACTGGACCAGAATTTGTTTTACAAGACCAGAACTGAAAACACCTACAGTTAAACTGTTTTAATTCGAACAAGCACCAATAGAATATTTATCTCATTTGTTTTATGGGTATATATTCTTGAATACTCAACAGAACTGAAAGAGATTTATTAGAGACTGAAAGTCAAAATTCGAACAAAAACACAAGACTGCTGAATTTGTTTAGTAATAAGTCTACTGGCACAATGCTAAAATCACTGGCCTCAGGCCTGAGGTCCAGTGTCAATTTTGAGCCCTGGCATATAATTCAACGTAGTTTACTCTTTATATTGAAGTAAACAAGTGAAAAATAATCAAACAATAGCACCACCAGCAATCTTCCCTCTGCATCCTTCATTCCAGTCTAAAATTATATAAATGCAATCCCAGCATGCAGTGTTTTGATGGCAAACATAAATTGCCCAAGTCTAGAAAGCAAACAGCTCTTCCAAAAAAACAACACAGATGATCACATGTACATACAGATGTAAGATTTGAAGCCTTGCATTGTGTACGTAGAATAAGCTTGGGTCGACAATCATGTAATTGAACTCTTGTGAACAGTATTGGTTCTGAGAAGAACTGGAATTGAGTAATTTGTCTCAATGCTTTGATCAATGTCCTCTGCTTGTCTTCAGGGGAAAGCTGGAGATGCTGGGTTGTGGTTAATTATAATTCCTTTAACTAATACTCCTTTTTCCAATGTGCTTCTGAGCCAAGTGAAAAAGTTAAACCAATACAAACTTTTTAAACCATTTAATATAGGTACAAACTTGAACGATGCAATGATGGAAGGGTTAGATCAGCTTCGTTTAGCTGGTGCCATGGACCCAATCTCAGCTGAAAACCCTGGAATCTGCATTCTCTTTGTCATGACTGACGGAGTACCATCAAAAGGTGTAACAAACCCCCGTACCATTGAACAGAACATCCAAGACAGTAACCAGGGAAAGTGTTCTGTGGTGACCTTGGGCTTTGGAGCTGATGTAGATTTTAACTTTCTTGCTCGCATAGCTCTAGCAAACTCTGGAGTTGCTCGCAAGATATTTGAGCATGCTGAAGCTTCGACACAGCTTATAGGTGAGAGCTTTATTTATAAATTATTCAGTGTTAGTAGGTTTTAGTTTTGTCATTGCTTCTTTTACAGTTGTACTCAATCAGCAATAGACA
Organism: Pisaster ochraceus; assembly: GCA_010994315.2. Taxonomy (NCBI): domain Eukaryota; kingdom Metazoa; phylum Echinodermata; class Asteroidea; order Forcipulatida; family Asteriidae; genus Pisaster; species Pisaster ochraceus. Next base: position 20,287,827 of record CM021527.1, read on the forward strand.
ATAAGGAAAAGTAACTCCTGACAGTGATTATAATTTTACTCCCATGCCAAGCCACCATACAGCAATATGCAACTCACCACACTGTAGTATGACACTTAAATGTTTCTTTTTTATACTGATTGGAATATAACATTACTAGTTTAAAAACATGTTCTTATTGCTCTCTGCTTGTAGTAACTGACACCACATATTAATGAAGTATTGTATCCCTTTTAAAGGTGTGTATGACGAGGTTGCAACTCCCCTTTTAGTGAATGTTGCCATTGAATACCTTGGTAACGTTGTCGATGGTGACTCACTGACCAAGACAGTTTTCCAAAACTACTTTGAAGGATCTGAGTTTGCCATCAGTGGTCGATTGGCTAACCTCCTAGCAGCTAATCTACCAATCAGGATAACTGCTATCAGTGCAACAGGAGAAATAACCATAGAAGAGTATGTGCCGATTGCAGAAGTAAGTTTATCATGCTGTATGCCAAGACTGTGTATTCCTCAGTCATCTCAGTCATCAAATGAATCGTTTCTACAATTAAGCTTTTATACTGAAGGCTTTATGAATTCCTAACCTCTTATCTGTGTGTTGAAAAAAAATGCTTGTATTTTCATATTACTCATTATTACCAAGAAAACTCTTATTTCAGCTTTGAAAAAGTTGTCTTTCTTTTCACCTTAAAGCAAGTTTTTTTTCAAAATGAGTAAAAATGAGTTTGTTATCCTGCATTTGAGGCTGCATTTTTAGAGCATCACTTTTATCCTTCAATCAGTCAATTGTTCCTGTCTGTAATGAACAGATTAACATGAGCAATTTAGACAAGTGCAGTTGGTAATCAAATATTGATAGAACATCAATGAACCAACCACAGACTTATCAGAATGATTGATCCAGGGCAAGAAGTTTTCAAGTTCATTCAAAACAACTAAATCACTTTCATCAATCCTGATCATTTATCCATTTCAAAGATTAAATGTTCGATTGGATACCCAGTAATCAATCTAATTGATCCAGTGTATTTTAATTATTGATCCAATATTACAACAACAATCAATAGCATTATCTAATGCTACAGTAATCAATATCCGTGATCTTATGTTACCAGTAATTAGTTGATTGATCCATCACTGGTGGAACAATATTGAGGATTGTATGTACACATAATCGATGTAATTGATCCTGAACATCAAGAGCTACAGTAATCACTTCCATTGATCCAGAATCAGCTTTAGGAATCAACACTTGCATCAAGGATTCTTCTGACCTAGTCTTTAAATGACGGCCAGTATATGATCACTTCATCAATCCGCACTTGTAGATTGATACTGCAGTGGTATTATTGTTATTTGCTGAAAAGCTTTGTTGCTTTGTAGTGCTAATTGCCCGCTTTCAAATGTATACTTGTTTTTAAATGTGTAATGAATAGAAGGCCATTGGTTGTCTTGCCAAGCAAAGGGCTTCTACTTCTGCACTATTGAAGCTTGGTGGCAGGGAAAACACCACTGCTGTAGTACTGCTGCAAATTTATGTCTGAATAGCACCGCATGGGAAATGCACGCTTCTGTATAAACTGTTTGAGTAGTTGCACAAAATTAGAAGAGGTAAGTATACGCTTTTGCAAAAGTAAATCATCATGTACTATATTATTAACACCTTTGTAATTTTCTGTATATTCACAGACAAAACCAACAATTCTGACCAATTCCGAGTATGTTCCTGATGACTTTGCTGAGCGTACAGCAGCATTTATCAGCTTGGCACAGCTCTTCAACGAGTACACAGTATCCAATGACCCCATCGAGCAGCGACTGATCATAGACAAATCTCTGGAGTTGTCGGAGAAATTCAATCTGCTCACTCCTCTGATGTCCATGACATTTGTTGACTCACCACTGACAATAGGTGGTGGTGGTAGTAATGATGGAGCTGGTGATGACACTCAAGGTGTAGTCACCATTCCACCAGGACTACAATGGGGCATTAGTGGGTCTGTGTATGGTCAACGTGGCCAGAGTGAAAGCACATTTGGAATTGGTGGCAGTGTTTGTACTGACCGCAATGCCAAGGACACCAATGGCGTATGTACATACATATATATCTATTCTGTCTTAGCATTAAACCTGGCTAGTTTAGTTGAACACAAGACTGGATCAATATCTTTCATTTATTTTTCATTGCATGTACTCTTTTTAAACAGTTTACACATGATTGTAACCTGCATCATCCCTTTTGTGTTATTTAATTTTTAAAATGTGAGGGAAAGCATTATGACAATTCTACACAGTAGAATTTTGAGAAATTTCAAAAGATTTACTTGGTTCCCTGTACTTACTTCACTGTAAGCCGAACTTGGCCAAAACCTTGTTCTCCTTGCATACATCATAAAGGTCCCTGGTTCAAGTGCTCTGAAGCAGCCAAGATAAGTTCCTCTATTCTTGAAACTAATCATGTTGAGCATGATAAATAAAACCTTCAGGGCCCATTTCTCCACCATTCTTACCCTCTAAACAAAACACAAGAAGAGACAATCGAAACTTAAGATAAAACCAGACTTTACCTGTGTTATTCAACAGGTGTTGATAGATTTACAACAACTCCACATTGAGTCGGTAATTACTGACCGATATGCTAGGACAACAGTGAATGGTGAGGTCATCAACAAAGCAGAAGATCGACAAGATGTTCCATTTACTCTTCAAATTCCTCCTGGAGCATTTATCTCAGGATTTTCTGTGTATGTACAATATTTGAGAGAGATTCTTTTCATTAAAGTTGTATACACCTTCGAATGGTACTTTTGGAAGTTTTGTAATCTTCAAGTTTCTAAAGATCACTACATAAAGCTAACAACTATAAGTGTAAACTTGTGAGATTAAAAATATATTGACTTTTGACTATCATTGATTACTTCATTTCTAATGAAGCAGGATGGACGTCAGATGTTTAGCCATTTATTATTAATAACCAATTGACCATCAAATCTTGCAAACCTATTCTTTCTTATATACCTGAACTTACGATTTGGGTTTGTGATTATCTTCACAATTATTTCCCATTTAGAGAGTTGAATGGTAAGACATATACAGGCAAAGTGGCAGATATCCGCAACCCAGACTGGCAACTGGCCTTTGCTTCTAGCACCAATGGCCGAACAATTGCACTTGTGACTAAACGGTAAATACTTGCTCAACCAGTTACTTTGGGATTAAAAATCTTGTTTCTGTTACACATGCGAGATAATTTTCTTACCTTTAATAATTTGCTCCATCAATAAAGAGGTTTTCTCAAAGACATATACAGATTTTAATGACTTGTATTGTTTTATGGTCATGTGGCTGAAGCACAATCAGATCGTTGGAAAGCTGATATGTAATGGCCGATCATCAACCCACGCCTGGTTGAACAGATGGCAATCAGCTCAGGCATTCAGCTCAGGCATTCCAGAGAAAGATGTCTCATGACAATGCAGTAAAATCCTGCTTTACAAAATGGTTTTTATTTGAAAGGACCAGGTCTTTGATAAAAGCTTTAGGCACAAATCCAAGCAGAGTGTTGATCCATTTTGAAGTGCCTTTTGTCCAGGGCCATCAAACCTTGACCCTGGTAGACTGTATGTGAAACAGTTACCTGTACACACAATCCACTACAGAGTCTCACCACAAATTCCCTTTTGATATGACCACTGCAAAGTTTGACAGAAACTTGCTTTGCGTTTTATTGGGTCCTCCAAAGCGGACTGGTTAACACTATAAAATTATTTCTCATTTTTCTCTATGTTCTGTTCTCGTGTGATTTATTTTGTCCAATCTTTACATTTACTTTATGGTAACATTATTAAAATATTTTCCAGTTCAAAACATACATATGCAAATTAGATATTTCAAAAAGATGTCTTGTCATTTCAGGTATTTATCTGAATTGACAAGACTGCAAATTTTTTGTATCTAAGTTCCAAAGTTATAAATCACCTCATCCTTACTCATCAGTAAGGATTAAAGTGTTAAAGTGAACGCTTCTTGCACCTGCTTCTCCTCCAGTAAGTATTCAGATACAGAATATTACCACTGAGTGTTTGTATCTTCACTGTCCTAATTTAAAGGGATCCAACCAAAGACACATTTACAATGCGCGTGCTTGGAGTAGCTCCACAATCTACTGTGACCTTTGACCTGACTTATGATGAGCTTTTAGAGAGACGCCGTGGAGTATTTGAGCATCGTGTTAATCTCTGGCCTGGACAGGTTGTGGAGGATCTAATGATGGATATCTACATTACTGAGCCTCAGGGGATTAGTGAAATGGCTCTCAACTATTATCCAAGAACCTCTGAAAGTGATGGAGAGGATTTAGAGGTATTTTTCTCACTTAATGAAACTACTTACAACTTGGATTTAGGTTACTCAACTTGTGGCTGTTTATATAGAAGCTGCTTTTATCATTGGCTATTGTCCATTTCACATTCCATAAATATTGAAATTTGTATTGAATTTGTTAATATTTTTGCAGGGTACACATAATCTAATAGAAAATAATACAAATAATCTATTCCATGTTGCATTGTTTGTCCTGTTCTGAATTGATTACATGGTGACAAAGCCTCTGTATTGAGGTTTGTGAATTATCCAACATTCTTGTGGCCTATCTGTATACATGACAAATTCAGAAAGTCATTGAGTGTTAGTTCACCTATTTCATATTTACCACATATAGGGAAAAAACATTGTTTGAGTGGAATGGAGCAAGATAAAGGTTTCCTTTTTCTGAGCCCAGTCTTTATTTATTTATTTATTTTCTTCTTGTTTCTATGTTAACGTGCACTTGTAGAATTTAATTAGACGCAGCAATGACTATCGAGTACATATGCAGTTTAACCCTACCCCTGATGAGCAGCTAGAGTATACAACCAAGGGAGTAGCAGGTGATATTGTATTGGAGTATGACGTCATCCATTCTAGAGAGGGAAGCTACACTGAGGTCAGATTCTGTCAAAGTCTTCACTTAATATTGGATCTTAAAGTCAAGATACAGTATACCTGGATTAACCTTTTGAAACTCAAACTACTGAGAGTGCTCACAGTCAAATGTTGTTTTAATTTGTGTACAAGGTCAGGTTCTGACGGCAAAGTCATCTTCATGTTGCACCACAAGTGATATTCAGGATCTGGAATTAGGCTGTCCAAATCTACTGGTCATTCTAAAGTTTATTCAAATTGTTCACTCTTATCCACTAATAACATAACAAGTAAATGACGGCTAAACACATAGCACCTAAATACCTTTGCTGTGATTTTCAAGGATATGTTGAACATAATGGTGGCTTGTTATACAATTAATACTTTTTAACTCAGTAAATTGCTAAGCACTGATTTTGTTGACTTTTTATTTGAGATTGAAAGTTTTTCTAGCTATTGATAAAATCCAAATTGTGATTTCACAACCTCTTTAGAGATCTTGTTTTTTTTAGGCAAATATACGTTAATTTTATAAAATTGAAATGTTTGTTTTGTTGTGAACGTTTTTGACACTGTAGGTGCAGGATGGCTACTTTGTACACTTCTTCTCACCAACTACCCTCCAACACGCTGCTAAGCATGTGGTATTTGTCATTGATGTCAGTGGCTCCATGGCTGGCACTAAATTAAGACAAGTCAAAGAAGCTCTGAAAATCATTATTGATGATCTCGGACCAAAGGATCGGTTTAATATTCTAGTATTCTCCGACAATGTCCAATACTGGAGACCAAATGCCCTGGTGCAAGCCACAAGAAGGAACATTGATGGTGCCAAGATATTCATAGATGGCTTGGTTGATCAAGGAGGTATTGTCAACTCTTATCAATATTCCTTGCTACTGATGAACATTGTCATTCATAAAATACAGACAATTTGAGCTAATGGAATAGCTAAATCTATTACACTTACCACTTATTTATCATGTTTTTGTTTAGAAACTAACCTATGTGAAGCTATCATACAAGCTGATAACCTACTTGACCTGCAGTCTGGCTCCATTGGTGAAGACCAAAACATTCTCTCTATGATGTATGTACTGACTGATGGACAACCGACAATTGGAGTCAAGGATCCAGATGAACTTGTCCGCACTGTAAATACTGCAATCAATGGGAAGCATGCGCTGTTTGCACTTGGCTTTGGCAGGAATGTCTCTTTCGATCTGCTTGTTCAACTTGGTCTTCAGAATAGAGGCTATACCAGAAAGATTCATGAGACAGCTGATGCAAGTCAGCAGCTACAACGTTTCTACTTTGAGGTATCTCGACCTGTTATCTTTGATGTGGAGATGGTGTACGAGTCTGGTGTGTCTAACCCTGATGATCTGACTTCATGGAGGTTCCCGTATTACTTTGATGGATCAGAGGTTTCTGTGGCTGGAAAGCTGTATGAGAATCCGTCTTCCTCCACATTGGAAGGCAGTGTGCATGGACAGACAGCCACAGGGGAGCTGTATCGAAACACCAGGAAAGATATCAGGGTATGCTTTCATTCTACAACAGAAGTCTCCCTAGATAAACAGTCCTATGGTTTGTTTTTACTTTCAAAATAAACAAAAGATTTGATCCTTCTTTCTTTCATAGGCACTGAGTTATACAAGGATAAATGTAGTGCAAAAACAAACCCCAAGCTCCCCCCCCAAGAAAAAAACACCCCATAAAAAACAGAGGTGCATTCAGAGGCAGTGAAGAAAGCCTTTTGTGTGTTAATGTTAATCACACAATAGCTGACATACTCGACCAATTTCTACAGGGACAATTGCTTTATGAAACTTTACCTCGATCTCATTGACTTCAAACATTTTTTATCTTTCTGGTGTTTAAAAAAGGAGAACTACAATTAAAACCTTTTGATCTAAAAACAATGTCCATAGCTGGGGTTTAAAGGTCATACCTAGAGGCAATCAGGGCTAACTATTACAAAGATTTTAACATCTTGTTTATTTACCTGTCAAGTGCAGTGACTGACGTTTAGCAAATACAATCTTAAGCAAACCATATGTTACCATCCACAGTGCAATGTATATGCACATGGGTTTTTGTTTAGTAACTTTATTTCTTTAACAGCATGACCAACTTCCCTACACTATGTATATATATTTGTCAATGCACCTTTACAGATAGTATCACCACAGCTGACACAAGATCATACAGTGCCTAAAGTTACAGAACATATTTGGGCTATGAAAACTATTCAAGATCTTATCAACCAGTATGCAATAACTAACAATCCTGCTGCTCGCCGTGCTCTGGCTGATAGAATTGCTCTTCTTGCCACAAGGTAATGTGCTCATAGATTATTTGCTGGTGACTCTTTTACTTGCTCCAAATATTTCACGTTTGGCGAAATTTGCTAAACATTTAGCGGATAACTTATTTTGTTATAAAGTTGAAAAGGTTGGAAATTTATTTTCTAGGACTTCAAATTGTTTTAATTCTATTTAGTCAACTTTGCTTGTGTTCCTTTCTATCAATAATGTTTGATTATTACTGGAATAATTCTAAAATATTCATATACTCTGATATAAAGTAAGATTAATTTTGAATTTTAAATTTTAAAACTTTTTAATATCAAATTTCCTTTTGAAGAAACCTATGGTATTCTTACCCAATGCCTGTTTGCAAAAATTGATCATTCAAGCTTGACCTTCCAAAAGACTGCAAAAAATGAAATGTAAAAGCTCCCCAACTAAAATTTTTACAACACAATTGTTTTCTTCATTTAATTTTTTCTTCAAAATAGTTCTCCCTTATGCAACCCCCCCCCAAGTTCCTAAATTGTGCTTTGTATTTTAGTACATGTCTGTGTTATGCAATGTTATGAACAGGCCAAATCAATTACTCATGAAGCTTTGTGGTTGTTCAGTCTCAAAGGTGTTGCTAGAATGTAGATCTAGGTCCTGGGAACTAAATAGGCGGGTGATCTGCCATTACATTATGGCTTTCAAATGGTCTGATTGTGCTTCAGAAACACAACCTATTAAAACCTGGTATTGTTATAACTCAGCATGGCTTGGATTGGAGTAGGTTAAATCATCACTAGTACATTTTGTGTACATAATTTCTATTGATTTGATTTTGTTCATATTGACAGTTATGGATTTGTGACTCCACTCACCCCAATGTTACTGACTGATCCTATTAATAATCTACCTGTAGTAGATGATAGCTTGTCTCCACCAACTATCCTACACACTGGTACTAATATGGATATACTCAGGAGTCTGCTGGAAGATCTACCAGGTAAAACAATCAATCTATAGACTATGTGACCTGTGACATTACATGTTTACTAAAAAGTCACTGAGCTTGGACTTCCTGCAGGTTGGATTAGTACACAGCCCAATGGAAGAACACATCAAATCTTACATTTCATTGCGAATGCACTGTCTGATTTGTATACACTTTTGATATGAAGAAAGGGGGCACATCTTCAAACTTGTTCAGCTATTATTTGTATTATGCCACAAAATGTAAAGTTGTCCTGTATGACCAGTTATTTTGCCTGCCACAAAGGCCATGGAGTGTACAAGGTCACTCTTTTTGTAAAAAATGGTTACATGGTCTATACAGCAGTACAAACCAGAAAAACGTTGTAAGTTGTAATATCATCACTCTTTACTTTGTTCGTTTCAATGATTTGATTACTTATTCACATTAACTTTTTAATGATAACAATATAAAGTACATGTATATTTTACTACTTGTATTTTCAAGCCAAATAAGTCCCGCAAAGCGCCGTACAGCATTTTTACTCCCGTTCATCAGGCCCTAAGTATTTCTAAAACCGTCATCTCAACTCCTTAATAGTGTGCAGCACCGGCAGCCCAAGGGGCATACAGGTTGCTAATCATTCACATCGACAATCTCTACCCTGGCAGGTACCCTTGGTGAAGAGAAGCAATTAAAGTTATGTGTCTTCATTGTTGAAGGACACAAGTATGACAACCAGGATTCCAACCCACACTCCAGTAACTTAGTAACCAGACCTTGAGTTTAATGCGCTATCGCATCAGAACTAAGTTAGTAATTTTTAATTAAAATGTGAACATTCTGATTAACTTAACAAAGTGTACTTTAAAAACTTGAATTCAAACACAGAAGTGTCCTTACTTTTGTTTTTAGGGAAGCAAAGCATACCAGGAGTGGATTCCAGTTCAGACATCTTCAATGTAGCAACAAGAAGCTCTGTGAGTAGAGTTCAAATACAATTTCATACAGAACAGTAGTACCTTGTTTATAAATAATGATGGATCACTTATCACATTGTAGAGTATGCGTATATTTATCATATTCTATATTATGTGCATATTTATCATATTCTATAGTATGTGCATATTTATCATATTCTATAG
>CM021527.1:20389743-20401827 GCA_010994315.2 Pisaster ochraceus
AACTTGTGTGACTGTCAAACATTGCTGGTACATGAAGTATTTTGTGAATTTTTTATTTTATAGAAATTATTGCCATATCCTCTTTTTGGGCTTGTTATGGAACATCCATGTCTATAAAAAAAAAGGTTACAGGATTTTCCTTGTTTTGTTTGAAATTTCTTTGATTGGAATTAATTTCAAAGAAACATTGAATCATAACCATCAAAGGAAAGTGCATTCATTAAGAGAATAATGTACTAATTAGGAAAAGTTGTAATCTGCGTAAATATTTATGGTAAGGAAAATTGTTGTTTGATTGCACTTTTAAAGGCCTTATTTAACAGTATTGGAAACTACGCTGTATTTCCAAAATTTCCTAAAATCAGTGACAAGAGGATGGGAATGTCTCTGGCTAGGAATTACCAATAATATAAAGCTACAGTACAGGGGGTAGTGAATCAGAGAAATAAAAAACTATTACAGTCAACATTGTGTCAGTTTCTTGTTTTTTTCTGAATAGTGCTTTTACAAAAGGATTAGAAGATCTCGGCAGTTGTTTCAAACAGGCCATTGTAAAACATTAACAAGAGAAAAGTACATTTTCCATGTTTGTTACTGCGATTGTACTTGTTTATGTAACTTGGTAAACTGCAGATTAAAAATATTCCTTATCTAATCTGTTCAATGCAAGCTTTTAAAACCAAAAGTATGTCCTAATGTGCATGATCGGCACCAAAGGATTCTGGCTGAAATCTGAGTCTAAGGCCATTTCACACGAGGGCAATTTACAGGCAACCAGTTCCAGGCAAGAGGAAAAGGCATTCACATTTGAATGTTCACACACTTGGGGATCGTAACCCCTGGTAAGGATGTACTGAGAAACAACGCTGATTGGCTCCCATGGGTGACTGCTTTGCGTGCACGCTTGTTAAAAACTTTCGAGCGCTTGTATGGCCCTTGTAGGACGCTTAGTACGCGCAAGTGAAAATGGTGCGATTTCATTTCAAATGAATCATGTTTTTACATGGTCACCCTAAACTGCATACAATTAGACTTATCACAAGATCAAAGCATGAGAGGGGACCAGTTGCTCTTTGACTTGATGCCTCTTTTGCACGTTGCCATACTTGAGTGGGTCCGTAGAGTGGATTGGCCACAGGCCTTATTAAAATGTGCTAGATTCCAATTCCAGGGGTTACGAGCGAGCAAGGCTTGCTGGGAAAAAAAATGGCACGGCGAGATTAATCACCCCTTGGACTGAGATGCATGACGATATAATTACCTCTAGGAAATTTCAACTTCTGCAATGGCACCCAATGGCACTCAATGGCAATGAATCATGTAACACCTTGGAACACAGACTAGCCATCTAAAAGTTGGGTCTTGACCTAAGCCTAGCAACGTGTCAAGTTTGTTTTGTGTAACTACTACTACTGGAGGCCTACACTTGTACATATATTATTTCTACACTTGAGCAAAAGGGCTGAATACAAAAACAAATTTGTTTCTCTGAAAAACAATGCAAAGCTTGTGTGCCATGTCCTGTTGGAGCAGTTACAAAGTTGTGTTTTCTATAAACACATTTGTTTGGTTGCAACTAGGTTTTACCCTGTGACCCTTTTATCTCTTCATCTGTCGCTGTCTTGTGATCACTAAAACTGTGATTGGAAGGTTTCATCTTGACACCAACTTGTTGAGGAAACATTGTAACTTCTGGATATAAGCTTTTAAGTATCATAGTCGCTGTAAAACAAGGTTTAATTGGATAATGCTGTTGACCAGAAAAGGGTAAGATGTTTCAAATCACCATTTCTCTTGTCTTTCGTGTATGACTCATATGTGTCTCAATGTACTGTTTAGGAAGCCCCCCCTTCCCATATGAACTTTATCTGTTCAAGAGCACACATAGTCTAGACTGGATCTTTAAGCTGGTAGCTTCTTCTATACTCCCGTAGCAATAATGTGAGAGTTTTTTAGATTAGCATATCATCAATGCCCATGAAGATGACAATCAAGAATATAGTAAGCAAAACGGAAGAATTTTAATGTTCCTTCTTGTTTTCTTTGTTATAATTTATACAAATGGCAATAAACTGTCAGTATGCAAGAATTGTACACACCAAAAATATTTACATAAAAGTGGAAGACAAATAAATGAGTAGTTTCCTGAAATTCAGTGAATATTTAAGCTACCATAAGTACATTTCTGACTGTTGTACTATAAACATTGAACTAGAGCGATACATTCTACAAACCATGATCAAACTAGACTGTGTCCATTATTGGTACCAATTATTTCATGTGTATCGTGGCAAGTTGTCATCAAGAAGCTGATATGAATCAAGCACAGTTTATCAAGTATACCAGTGACAATTGAAATCATTCCTTGTCTTTGAATATAAGGGGAAACGGTTTTTGAAAAAAAAATTGTCAACATTTTTTACAACCCAAAACACAAATTCAACATCCATTTAAAACATTGTAGCTTACTGGAATAGTTAACTAAACATTAAATCAGTCAGCAATGTAGCGAGGAATTAAGATGCATTAAATGATGTGCCATCCTGTTGCACTTCTATTGCACTAGCAATCCATGTACTCAAATTGATCTCAATCTCATGTACTCAATTAAATGCAAGTCATACTAAAATATTTCACAAAAATTGATACTTGAATAAATAATGATTATTACAGAAGCAATGCCTAACAGTATATTTCTGGTATTGAAACCAAGCATGCCTCATAAGTGAACTTAATCCCTGTAGCTCACAGGCCTGAGGAAACCTGTAAACAAGGGTGCTTGCTATGTGAACCAGAAACACCAGAGTTAACCTCTAATCTTCCATGATAAGTGTTCTGGGTGCTTTCATAGTATACAGGACTTATGGCTTAATGTCCCATCCAAAGTCATGGGAAATAAACTTTAACACACATTGGCTGCTAGATAAATATATATCTCCACATTTTCTTTTACATAGTTTCACACTTTGACAGTTTCTGAAGCAGGGTAAAACAAAACAAAAAACAAAAAAGAAATTTAGAAGAGTTGGACTGTACTCAATTTGTTAGAGAAATAATTAATTACAGGATCAATGCTCAATGCATATATTACATTCTACTAAATTATTGCTAAACATTTGCCCTTCACCGACAAAGCTATTCAAAAATGTTTCCTTCTGTCACTCAAATACTAAATGAATTTAAATTAGTAAAAAGTTAACTGTCCCAGACTAGAATGGAAGCAACTGATCTCATCGACAAAATAAATTGCAAAATTGTAAAATTGAAGAACAAAAATTAACAAGAACATGCAGTGAACCACAACCCATACGCGACATTCAAGCAGTCCATTTTGAAGCCATGAACTTCAACACAAATTAAAAACAAATGAATTTAAAGATTAGTGAGATGCTAAGCATCTTCCTAAAGTGTTTACAAAAGAGAGAACACAAGAGAAGAGAATTCCTCTCAAAGTATAACCAGCGCTGTGGATAAATACTATGAGTTAAATTTGAGGAATTATTTATAAACACAACGCTTTGACACCTCAAATACATGCAGACAATGAACTGACAGCAATGGAGCCCAAAATGGCACACCCGTGGGGAAGTCTGACAAATAAAAACATGGATGAGTAGCATGCACATTAACCCAAACTCTGAATGGTCAAACCAAGTCAGAATGAATGATAATGGAGATAAAATCCAATGTAATACCCACACACAAAAACACATGAGAAATGGCTCAATAGCACTCTACAACGTGTTAAATGTCACCACCATTAGTGCATGTACATGCCCAAGCCAATGTCAGTGTTTGTACTGTACTACTTTGGTCCAGCAGTGTAGCCAAGGGGGGCCTGGGGGGGCACATGTCCCCCCAACAAGTTCCCAATGCCCCCCTCCAGGCGCCCCCACCTCGAAAAAATCTCGATAGTGCTCACAAAAATAAAAAGAAAAAGAAGAGGGAAAAAATGTAGTGAACGATCGCAATCGAGGCCACAAAATGCCATAAGAGGATGGTGGACCCCTGCAGAATCCCCTTCCAAAATAAAAGCATCCCCCCGACAAACCCATTCCCCTGGGGCCCCCCACTTCAAAGCAATGCCCCCCTGGCTACGTCGCTGCTTTGGTCTAGCATGCTGATGCAGTTTGTCTGACATCCGGGTGTGTCATTAGTGCAGAGTGCTATTGTTGTATACCCTTCTTCCAGGTTGCCTGGTTGACAGGGGGGAGAACAAACATTACTTGTAGAAACCTGTCTTATTCTTTCATTGGGGTGTCATGTGGCCAAGTGGTTTAGAGCATCAAATTCAAGTTTCGATGATTAAGTCATCGGGGTGTGGGTTTGAATCCCGGTCATGACACTTGTGTCCTTGAGCAAGATACTTTACTATAATTGCTTCTCTTCACCCAGGGGTATAAATGGGTACCTGCGAGGTATTATTATAAAATTGTATTAATTTCACCTTTACAAGGACTGCCATTTAGTTTATTATGTACACATTAAATCTCTCATTAAATCAAACCAAACACTGAATACAAAATTAATTGATCGTATCTTTGACTGAATGAGGGTGCTTACAAGGGTGAATTTCCTTGCATCACAACATAGTTTGGTCTTATTTTGGCTGCCTGAATGTTGTTTTCAGGAATCAGTGGCAAAATTGATAATAATAGAAACACCAATGAAAAAAACCCAGTTTGTTTTACTTGTTTTGCTTCACGTAAATTTGGTCACACACGCCCTCACAGGGTCCAAAATACTGCGCTTTAATCACTTCTCACTAACTCCTAACCCCAAAACCCCAAATTATTGAAGTTGACAAATAGAACCATGTCCAAACCTCAGCTCATGTGTAGCTCATACATGGAACAAAAGAGGGTGCACAGTAGTATAATGAACTGTCTTGATAAGCAAGCACTTCCCCTTTCAAAATGGCTGACTACTCAAAGTTGATCTACGACTAATCTAGTGGGCCCAGGCCTATATTTGAAACAATATATAATACAAGTGCAATTGGTGTTATGCACATCCAGGTAACATGAATTTATTAAAATGACTTGTGCTGAAGCATTGTGAGCATGCCCTCCAGTCTGCCATTTAAAAAATCTAATAACACAAACCTTTCTATAATTTCTTTAATTTTGTGTCTATAAATTTGTGATGATTTTGTATTGAACAAACAATTTGTTTGGGTTCAGCCCCAAATTATTCTATAAGTTACCCAGTCAGTTTCCCTTGTGGTTGATTGTTTTTGGTATTTATAATTTTGTATTAGACATTGCACCATAGAGAAAGCACATTGATTGCACGTGCAGACTCAGTATTTGGCATTACACTCCACACACCAAGAGAATTGCACACAAACAATAACCATTGGATTCAGTCAATAAGGCCATAGGGGTAGGCATACATTCCTAACTCTCACCATGGTTCATATTAAGCCTGCACTTATTCTATACTTTTATTATTCAGACCTAAAACGATAAAATAACAACAGGAAAAAAATGTAACAATTCACACTTCAACAACCAACCGACCCCTTGCATGAATGTTACATGCAGTGATTGTGCGATGCTCACCATTTTAAGAGTCAACAGGTAAGCATTTAAATGCCACATCGCATAAAATTGGCGCTACATTGTTAACACACAGGAACATTGACTTCCAAAATGGTGCAACCAAGATTATTGTGATGATAACGTCAGGTAAATTGGGTCAGTAAAAAACACACATTCTTAAAATTCAATTAAAACCAGTATTAATTTGAGTGTAACTGTTTTACCCAATCTTAGAATCCAACAACCAAATACCTTTATGCAACTAGCTTGATATTTACTTTTTAAAATAGGACACCAAGTTTCTTCAGCATAAAGAGAAAAGGCACAGAGTGTTTAACTTGTTACAAAAACGTAATGACAAATGAATCATAACACTATCAAATAAGATTAAGGCCGGGTGATTTAAATGAGTAATGCAACGTTCTTATTTACATTTAGTTGCATTCTATATAAAGCATAACTGACCACTGATGCACTTAGTTTCCACATTGATAAATAAGTCCATACTCATGACATAGTCTTGGTGATCACGAGTCTTGAGTATCCCATAGATAACTTGAAGTCACTCTATGAGTATTATATGTAGTCTTGATAATACCGTGAAATTCTTCTGAGTGTTTTGAGTATTGATGAATACCATACAATGAGTACAAATATCAACAATACATTCAAGTCCCTCACTGAGTCTTGAGAAACCTCAGTGTCAGTCATTTAATGAAGCGAGTTTTGAATGATACCTTATATGCAGTGAGTATTGGAAGGCACACACCCACTCATCTCATCTTGCAAGGCAGAATAAAGACTACTCAAGAAAATCATCTACTCGAGCATTTCCTGTTGAGAAATCAAACAAAATGGATGTAATTATTACTCCAACAAAATATGTTGTTTGGTATGAAATCCAGGCGTGGACAGAGGACACAGCACCTGTTGCCCCTGGTCTTAGCCTTGGTGCCCCTTCAAACATTTCCCATAGACTTTAAGATTTTCCAATGGAAGTGCCCTTTGCAAAATGAAAATGGCCTTGCCCTCTCAAAGATGAAATTCCAGGCCTGGAAGTGACACAATAAACATTTACTGAAACAATAATTGACAGACACAATGTGGAGGTAAGTTCATTTTTCTGATTTGAGGCAAAATGAACTATATTCGGTTTGGGTCATGGTACACATCAGATACAGGTGCTTTATTAAGTGCAAAGGGCTGAGGACTATCCAGAACTGGAGTTTTAAAGCAGCAATCCTGGGTCCAATTTCAAACAGCTGCTTATGCAGAAAATACTGGTTAACACTTTTCTGCTTAGCAAAAATAAGCAGGATACCAGGCACAGATGGTACATGTAACAGTGTTTTGGCTGGTGACCTTATTCTAGTAAGCATTATTTTGCTTCATGAAGTGTAGCTATCAATATTGAATTTGACTTTGCTGTAGTGCAGTTTTACTGCTCTTTGACATTCCAATACATGTTCAGTCAACCCTCGTTTTAAACAGCACTGTTATAGAAGCTTTAATCACATTAAATCCCAAATCTCACTTCTACTTTGTGTTTCTTGGCTTTGCTGTTTTAAAGAGTTAATTTGACCAGAGTCTACTGTAACCCAACCTTGTGTACCATGGACCAGGTAACACATAGTCTTGATTGGCGACATTATTTTTTGTATTAGTCACCAGTAGAGGGCGCAACAATGACTGGCTCAGAAGCTGGCTCGGAGACTGTACAAGTCTACGAATCTGGATCAAAACAGCGTCTTGATGATTTTGGCTTTGATCACCGGGAAAAACCAGGCAGGGTGAGTCCAAGTGCCAAAAGCATCAAGACGTTCGATTTGAGCCAGATGTTTGTGTGATACAGATATCTTTTCTCCAGTAATTCATGTTGCAATATCGGCAACTACATTAATGTTAAAATGAACGTCACCAATCAAGATAAAGTAACGGCATTAGATTTATAATAATGAGTAAGTTAAGTACACATGAAATGGTTCTTACCTCATCTGATGAGTCATGGTATGTGGGTTGCGTTTCTAAGTCAATAATCTTGTCCAAATTATCTCCTTGGCTGAGCTGAGAGTAACGATAGGCCACCAAGCTGTGGAATTCAACAGATTGAATTTACATTATATAGGAGCTAAATAAATCAGCTTGTTACACTCCCATTATTTCTCACATAACCTATACCCTGGATAGCCTCTTACCACTGAGATATTTTGAGAATCTGTTGTAGTGATTTTCCTTTGTTTGGGCTGTTATTTTTAAAACTAGAATGTTTTTTAAAACAACTTTTTGACACTTTAGAACATCTTTTTACTCATTTTGATTGGTGAATTTTTTAGATGTCTCAAGTGAATAACAACATATGAAAATAAAGAATTGTTTTGGTTCTGAGAAGAATATAAAGTGAATAAGTTCCTCACTGCCATAAAAAGTCATATTCTAAACCAGAGAAGGTGATATAGCAACCTATAGCAATGTTTATTATAGACTGTAAAACTTACTTTTGTTTATGGCAGGGTAGTTTCTTATGTCTGTGTAGAAGAAAGAGCAGACCTCCCGAGAACAGAACAATAACCAGCAGAATCATCACGATGGCTGCTGTTTTAGGTGCACCCTCCTGATTGGTTAAAATGAATTATTTGTCAGATGTTTTACCAGTTCAACTTGCATCAAGTATAAATGGTCATGAAATTTGGCAGCAAGAAATGTTGACTTACTAGAGTCGTTATCAAGCATTAAGGTGATTGACACACAGTGCGCCACCTACATGTAGTGCTTGCCAGGGAAACCCCATACTTTATAATTCATCATAGGGGAAAAGTCTACATCTAGGTTATGTAGCTTGTGTACAATGAATGATTGTTCATATAGAACAGCCTATGTTCCCAGTATGTGTCTCCATTTGCAGCTCACAGTTGAAGATCACACCAAAGATCCAAGCCTTACCATTTGGTTTTTGCAATTACACTGATGTGTATTAAGCACTGTATACTCAGTACTTTCCCCCCGAGTTCTGTGCAAAAAAAATCCACAGGCAAATCACTCGGGTGGGATTCAAGCCCATGACCTTTGCATTGCTAGAGCAGATGTCTTACCACTAGACCACCGAGCTAGCCTGGTGGCTAGAGGCGGTTTAAATCCTGTTTTAGCAGCGGGTACTGCATCCATTCGAATCCCACCAAGTGATTTGCCTGTGATTTGCCTTTTTTTTACACAGAACTCGGGGGAAAGTACTGAGTATACAGTGCTTAACACACATCAGTGTAAGGGTAAAAACCAAATGATTTTCTTTATCCTGATGCAAAATTAGCTCCAAGTCTTGTCATGGTAATGTAGGAGTGAGTCATCAATCATAAGAGGCTGAAGGTTTTGGGGTATATACATGTAGATGGAGCAGTCACAAAAAATCACTTGACAACTGTTTCCATCTTGCTAACTTTCTAGCACTTGTCTAATTCTTAGGAAACCACTAAATTAATCCCTGACTATCTTACCTGGTTAGCTGAACCAACTACTTTACACTTCTCTTGAAGTCTATTAATGCTTCTCTCTGGTTCAAAGCCATAAACACACATATCACCAGGAATCTTACGATATCTACCACAAATAAAAAACCACAAATAATCAGTACCTAAATTCTAGAATAGTTTGGACTTGTAGTTATGTTCAACCTGACTAATTTAATCAAGACTTACTTGACACTTTCTGACCAACCAAGATAACTGCAATTCGTATTGATATACTAAGCAATTGTACTGCATAAAAAAAAGGAACACTCCAGCAGAGACATTTTAAGTTGTCTCAGATTGACATGTCCCAAGCAAACCATCTTACCCCCAGGTAGTGATTTTTTCCTCCACTCCATTGATGCAGATATCTAGGTTTGATGGATCCATGCCAGGGCTGACTTCACACTCATCACTGGCAATGTTTCGACTGAACCCAAAGTCACTACATATCAAAATACATACAAGGAAATATTGGAAAAAGTGTCAAACATCTGTTCTGGTACTGGATATTCACTGAAATAACACAACTGGCAAGCCGAGTACCAACTACTAAAGGACTGGTTGCCATACAAATCACTCGGCTGATTTTCATGCAGATATCATGTCATAGCAGAATATAACATTTTAAATTTTTCGCTCAAAAATATGACATCAAATCGGATAACATGTGAAAATTGAAATGTGACAAAGTTTGTAGGAAGTTCAATTTATATGGCTGATACTCTTCAATACAGCAAGCATGTTAATAATTGTTAAACCTATGTCATGTATGTGTTTGAGTGTATAGTTACCATTCATAGTCATCTTTGTTGCACAGACATGGCTCAGATCGCTTGGGTGTGTTTTGATGAGAATAGCTGAGACGACATCGTGAATCTGGCTTCACTCTCTCAAATGTTTCTTTCAACCCAAGAAGACAACCTTTTTGGTTGTTAGACTCATGGGGCACCCATTCTAGGAAGTTTTCTGCATTACCTGCAAACAGAAAAGGATTGTGTGGAAATCAAAGAAACTTCAGTAACAGTGCATTATTCTCTCTTGCAAAAAAGACACACAAATTAAAAATAATATGAATTAATATTGGCCAGCAGTCTTTTATGTAGTTTGGTACTGAGATGTTAAAGACCTCTACTGATATCTGTGAGTGGCCAGCAGTCTTTAATGTAGTTTGGTACTGAGATGTTAATGACCTCTACTGATATCTGTGAGTGGCCAGCAGTCTTTAATGTAGTTTGGTACTGAGATGTTAATGACCTCTACTGATATCCATGAGTGGCCAGCAGTCTTTAATGTAGTTTGGTACTGAGATATTAATGACCTCTACTGATATCCGTGAGTGGCCAGCAGTCTTTAATGTAGTTTGGTACTGAGATGTTGATGACCTCTATTGATGACCTAATAATGACCCATACAATATCTTCTACATCTGATGTTTCTAGGTATCAAAGTTTGCAAGGTTATTAAGGTTAAGTAATTATCACAGGAACAGGACTTCCAATAGGTCAGAAATATCCATGTGTCTCTCATGCATTGTGGGTAATGCGTGGTGCGCAATCCTTTCAAATGATAACACCCCCCAAACATTGCACAGAAGTTTTAGGCATAACTCAGTACATAATAAGGATACATGAAACTATGTGCATTTCTTGGCGTATGTGTTTATTTCTATGCATTGCCCACTACGCACAACACATGTTGCACATGTGGATTGCCAGCTTTACTGTCAGAGAATTGTTGACTAACCATAGACTGAAGGACTGTGATGTATGTAGGACACTACCATGACAGAACGCCAAGTGGGTTCACTGAGTTATGAACATTGGTTCATGTCTATAATTTATTTTCTCTTTTTAAAACAACCACCAACTGATGAGGTTCCACTTCATTGGCTTCACACTCTCAAGATGAAGGAAATTGTATCAGGAATAAGTTTGCTTTATTTCCTTTTTTAAGGTAAATGGATTCCCAATTGGTGATACACTTGACTGACAGAGGGCATTTTGTGTGAGTTGTTCTGCACTTACATTCTGTTGTTAATATAGCACTAAAATCCACAGTGATTACTCTCCATTTGCGATCTTGTGGTCCAAATCCCCAGATGCTGATGTTAAGTGACTTGGCGCTAGGTTCAGGTAGTAATCCAGTTATGGTCAGTGGTTCAGAATAAAACTCATATTCATTCCAACAATGACCTTCATCATAAGAAAACCTATAAGATAACAAATATCACAAGTGATGTTGAAGCTTTGCATGGTGTGGAAAATAAGAAGAATCTATAACTGGTAAACTTGAGGGTACAACCATGTGTGAAGTCTCTTCTGGGAGGAGTGTGTGGTCTCAACATTTTGAACAGTCTTGACATTTTGAACAGTCTTGACATTTTGAACAATACTGTTCAAAATGACAAGTCCACACCAGCTCTTTTCAGAGCCATCACTCCAAAAGAGATTTAACACATGGTTGTACCTGCAAGTTACTTGTAATATTATTACAATTTTAAAAGATATTAAATTTGCATCAAGATAAAGAATACCATAATCCCAAATATATATTTCTTTTTTGCTTAAAATTGTGCTTAAATCTTTGTAAATGGAAAATGCAAGTCTGTCGCTGAACGGCAATTTTTTAATTTTTTAAAAATAAACCATAAACCATTTCCAGTTTAATAAACATCGACTTAGACAAATTAATGTCTGGATAAACAATTTCTTCAAAGCATTTCTTACTTGATAGTTTTTGTAGAATCCTGTTCAGCAGGTATGGCAAGTAGCAGGCCTCCATGATTGGTTATGGTGTAATGATGAGGTCCTGATAAAGCTCTAGTCCAATTATAACCGCCATCATTGGATACAAATACATCTGGTGGATAAGTCTCCAAGGAATCAGCAACGTTACCTGCAAGCAACAAAAAAACAGTAACCAGTAACAGTGTCAACACTGACCACAACTCCTTACTGCATCGGTAAATCACAACAGCAGGTCCAAAGTGCAGGGATGTGATAGGCTGTTGAGAAAAAAACCTGAACTCTGAGCGCAAA
>CM021527.1:20423645-20435237 GCA_010994315.2 Pisaster ochraceus
ACCTTGCTGAGACTCAGGAGTGAGTGAACTGTAATGCTTAATTCTCTCTACTGAGTTCATTTGCATTTCCAGCTCTGCCAATATTCGCATCAAGTAGTTCAAATAACCCGAGATCTGTAGATTCAAAATGTACAAAAACAATCGACATCCAAATTAACTTCAATGTTTCTAGACGACTCATGTAACTCACTGATATAAATAAACTATACGCTATTGGAACCCGTTTGCTTCACAAACACCTAAATTTGTTTACAAGAATTAAGGTAACAAACATCGTTAATGGCCAAATGTTTGACTCTAACAGAGTCTTTCTCAAAGGCTCAAATACTTGTGCTTACTAGTTTTCAAATACATTTAAGCATGTTCACATGTTATTGGTGTATCAGTCACAAGGGTAGCCATAAGCGTACACAATTTAAACTGGGAAAAGCTTAAATGTTCATACAATTTTTGCCGTTTTACAGCTTCATCTTCAAATAATAAGTACTGACAACAGTAAGAAATAAATAACTTTCAGATGTGTTCCAACAACAGCAGAACTCCATAGTATCTGTTTGGATCTAGTATATTATGTTTTGTAGCGATATGCTTTACCTGCAATGCATAACTAATAGCAAGACCCACAAGGCTAGCATCTAGTCCAGTCAATGAAGCTGCTATCAAAGTACTCAATCCAGATAGTAAGACAACCAACGCAGCTATAAAATCCTGAAATCAAACATAACACGCTTAGAGGGTATGCACAACCTTGGCAAGATAACAAATATAAATGTTGACAGGTTTACACATAACCATGGTAGACAGATGGTCATGGTGAAAAATGGCTTAAAATGTGTTTGCTTGCAATGCTATAGTTCTTTGAGATCTGAGTAAAACAACTCATGAAATACGCTAATCCTGAAGTATTTTCTACATTATGCAAAGATTTGTCAGTTATGGTAAAATTAGCCCCCAAAACTTGGCCTAGATTGTGACTATATTTGACTTACCAATCTAACTCCCAGCCAACTATTACACGCAGTCAGATACACAAAGGCAACATTGTTATCTGAAATATACTTCAATATTTTATTGAAGAAGCGGCTCTGAGATCTACATGTAGGAAACAAAATAGAAAATAGCAGGTTTTTAAAAAGAGAATAGCTATAACCATGCTTGTTGGTAAACAGTGTTCATGCTACAACCAAGATAGGCAATACCCTAGTTACTCATACAGCTGCGGTAAGGAACAAAAACTGGGTACTAAGCAGGAAAACTAGGTGGCAAGCATGAACCTCTTGGATTTGCATTATGTCATTCATTTGCTTACAGCAAGCACCAGAAGATTAGCATGCTTTTTCCTGCACTTACGTAAGCAGCACTTTGAAAAGTAAGCACAATGAAATTAGACCCTGGTATATTTTGGTATGAAGTCAGACATTATCAAAATCTTAACTTTCTGTTTAGATAAGATTTTCACAAGAAAAATTACCTAGAAAAGTATAAAGTTATTTTGTTTAATTTTAACATTGACTACTCACCGATAAGCTCTTATGGTTGACAATCCGACCAGAGACTCGGAGAAAAATGCATACACCGGGGACCGAGTTATGTTGTTTATACGTTGCAGCTCCCTAAGAACAAGTATCAAATATATTCACAATTTCTTCACATCAGGCTCTGTTTGAATAAGCAGCTGCGGCTACAGCTGCAGCTGCTAAGGCTGTTGCTAAAGCAATCCAAATCAAATGTCACCAGGAGCAAGTTGCCACCTACTCCTAGGGATGAGGGTTATCCCCTTCACAGTCCATAAGGATGTAGGCGTGGGTATCATCCACTAGGAGCCTGGTTGGCAGAGCAGAATGAACTACCTTCCCAACTTTTTACAAAGCAGTTATGGTTAAGTGCCTTGCTCAAGGACACAAGTGACATGACCAAGATTTGAACCAACACTTTGCTGCTGGCAACACCAGAGCTTGGGTCTGGTGAATTAAACCACTCGGCCACGACACGCCACGTTACAATATAATATACAGCATATGGAAGTACTCACAAGTTTACAGATGACCATGTGCTGTGTGCATGCACATAGTAATAAGATCATGTTTAACAAGCAATCAGTTCATGACTTCTCAATATTACAAGCTATCCTGTATTTCCTCTATTAAAATGGTCATCAACGAGACAGATTTTAACGAGCCACATTTGGCTTTTAGACAAGACCAAAGGCCGTGTGATGAGTATATTTTTTGACAAATACACATTTACTAAAAATAAACTTTAAAAAAACCAACCCGAAAACCAGAAGTAAACTTTGGTATTGTGAGCTTCAAACAAATGCAGAGTAAACGTAGTTACAAACCTTGAAGTAGTCAAGAAGACCTTTTGCAGAAAGATGAATGTGATAATGACAGGCAGTATAATGACAATGAAGATAGGTGTCACAATAACATTGATGATAATTGCCGACAATGTCTTCAGTAAGACAATCATACAGGAATCCATGTTAAACATCAGCATCTGCATCAACATTAAGGAAACCATTTGCTTTTCATTAGATAAGAACAATCTTTCACTTAGCAGTAATTTTTATGAATATGTAATGAACTGAAATAGTTTAGACCCCATGCACTGATGCCACACGCTGCTATAGTCTGACCATTTTTGGAGTGACATTGCACGTAAAGATATGGTGTGCTAACTGTGTGCATGTCACCTAAAATGCACACTGCACAGCAATCTGACTCTCAAAATGACACAACCAAGACTTATCCTGAGTGATGAGGTCATAGGTCAACAGAGACTAATTACTGCTACAACCCTGTCATTGCCAAGAACGTCTTAACTGTATGTCTGAGATACTTATGAATGTAGTAATGTGTGTTTGTACATTACAATCTGTACTTGATTGAATGTGAAATTATTAAGGTGATGTTTATGCAAATGTAACAACAACATATGGCAACAATCTTTGTGGTGTAGGTAGATTGTAGAGTCTAATGCATTAAGCTAATAACTGCACACAGTCTGTAACCATGGCATTAGATCTAAAGAACTAAATCATTTCAAATAATGTCAGAGGGTTGTTGTTGACCTGAACTCAAGAGGATGTGAACCTACTATCAACCTACCATGTCAACAACTTCCATATCACTAGAAAAGCGGTTGATTATACGACCAACTGGGGTAGTGTCAAAAAACCTATAAGACATAAACACAAGTTAGAAATTAAGATGAGACATGATTCCGTTTGATCGTAGATAAATATTAATGGATATTTATACAGCGCCAATATCCACCATTTTTTGCACTTAATGCGGATGATCATTATGACCCCTTGTCACTGGGCCATTTATTCCATTCCTTAAACCACCTCAGCTCCCTGAGGAGTGTACAGCCTGTGCTGCCAAGTATGTAGCGCACCAAGCTCAAGTAATCACAAGAACCATCTCTGCCCTCACAGGTACCCATTTATCCCTGGTTGAAGAGAAGCATGTTACGACCAGGATTCGAACCCACACCCCGATGACCTAGCCACCAGGGCCCACTTTCATAGACCTGCTTAAAACGCTCAAATAAGGAACCCGTTAAGTTGCAACGCCCCTGCAGTACATTGCCAGCACATGCTGACAAGTTTTTCCATAGGTTAAGAGGGTTTGATTGCATTCAACTTTTGTTTTCTTCCAACATTATTTTATCTAGGTTTGATATTGCCATGTCCACATATTGCCTGGGATAATCATGGCATGGTCCAGCTTGGCTGGTAACCTTATTCTCGTAAGCATAACTTTGTTGTGCTTGCTTAGGTTAGCTGCTTTTTGTGCTTAAGCATCTCTTTGAAATTGGGCCCAGAACTTAAGTCCGGTACCCACTAAACAAAAGGGACAACAAAAATAACAAACAGCTTCAATATAGCATTATAAGAGGCAGCCATTTTGCTTTTCTATATTTTAAAGCAATGTCACCAGCTGAGGCTGGAGGGGCAGATTAGCCTGGTGCATGAAGTTAGTTGATAAATGAATTTACAACCTTGTTTCCAATGATGCACGATCTCGCCATTTTCCCCCCCAGAATGCCTTACTTGATCATAACGCCTGGAAGTATGACTTCAAAATATCCAAATATATATTGGGTATTTTAATTATTACCTCATGTACTTTGGTTGATCCACTCTACGTGCGCGCTCAAATTGGTCACAGCCCCAAAACAGCATCAAGTCATAGAGCAACCAGTCCCTTCTCATTCTTCTTTGATCTTGTGACATTTCTAATTATATGCAGTTAAAAGGGGGGGTCGTGTAAAAACATGATCCACTTAAAGTGGACAGCTATAACACTTGCATTTTGACACGCATGTACTAAGTGCCCTACAAGCTTCTTAGAAGTGCTTGAAAGTTTTTAACAAGCGTACACGCAAAATACAAGTTAGGTAGCCAATCAGTGTTGCTTTTCAGTGCATCCCTTCCAGGGGCTATTGATGAGAGAGGTATCGATACGGCGCGCTGCCCATGGGAACAAGGCTGTTGTATTTATATAATATTCTGACCTGATAGGCATGTGAGCAATGGTGCGTAACATCTTCAGGAAGATCTTCTTAGCAGTAGCGATAGTTGCAAATACTAATGCCACACTAGCAATAAATGAGAAGATACTTGCACCACCAGTCAATCCACCATACACTCCTACATAGTAGCCACTTCTGCTGGTCTGTAAATAATAAGTTTCATAACATTGTACATTTGGTATTATTGATTTAATCTTGTGACAGTGAAATCAAGAGATACTCATAAATGTATATCACTGTAGACTTTAAGACTGAGTAAATCTGAAGAACGAAGTCATGTTTGATGCGTTGCGTTGTGTGGATCATAAGAAAAACTTTAATAGTAAACTTGCGGGTACAATCATACATAAAACTCTTTTGGGGGAAGTGTTCGCTCTGAGAAGAAGCAACACTTAAGAAAGCAGGACAGTTCTTTTCAGAACTGAGTAGTCTCCTGAATTCCAAAATCTACTCCGCGGTAGTGGAATAAATAGCAAGACAAGTTCTCAAGAACAAATCTACACAGCAAAGTAGACATCTACACATGGTGTTCTTGCAAACTGAATATACATTGATACCTCACCACACAATGCCTCAAAAACCACATAAATATCCATCAATCTATCAAGTAATGACCATCAAATTCACTCATGATTTATGGTAAAGATTCTGTACAAAAAAAAATAACACCACTTATTTTGTTAAAGAAGTACAAGCATGCATTGAATTGTATGTTTACATAGTGAATACATATAATAGAACTAACCCCAAGGTCCAGGTTGTCTACACATGCCCTGCTGTACAGTTACAGCCTCAATATCATGTCTCTATGTGATAGTTCACTGGTTGCTAGGGTAGTAGTATTTTTTTTGTGGGCGGAATAGTCTTGTCCAAGTTTACCCAATTTATGAGGTGTTATAAAAGTTAATGTTATGTGTTACCCTGTTGTTGATGTGGAACAATCTTCCTCCTGACATTGGGGAATCTGTAAGTTTGTCTCTATTTCGTAAAGCTCTTAAGACTCATCTCTATCCATGTTAATTTGTTATCAGGTGCACTATGATCTTAGGGAATAACACCTTATACATTTTAATGGTTGTTGATAACTGAAGGCTTTTAATTGTAGCAGTTATATACAAATTAAAGTCAAATGAATAGACCCCTTGCATTGGCCACCATCGTTGATGAAAGAGCGTGAAGAGCTATCATTAGCTAAGAGTCATGCACAGCACTTACACGCATGCAGGTTTCCATGGTTTGTCATCAAAGATGACAATCAATGTTGTCATGTGCAATCCATCTATAACAGGTACCAGACACCTTAATATACTGTAGCATTCCATGAACACATACTCACATTCAATTCTGGATTCACATTGTCTGAAGACCACTTAGAAAGCCAAAAGCTAGTCGCAACATCAAATGCAGTGCGTAATGTGTAAGCAGCAAAGACTGCAAACATTAGGGGCAGAGTGATGCTACGAAGGTAGAATAAGTAGACTTTGAACGACACTGAGCCTTGTTCCCTCTCTTCATCTTCTATCAACTTCCCTTTCATATCATCAGGCTCTGTACACAATACACATATTTCAGTTACATTATAATGGAGTCATTAATTGTTCCATTGAAATATGTAGTTGATTTTCATAACACCCTGATACTCAAAATGATTCTGATGATTTGGCCAAACAACCTTCCTGTGATATGACTCAGTCGAGTTCCACACAGTTGGATACTTAAAACACAATGTATCTTTCAAGTTGGCAGCCAAATTGTAAACTTCTTCAGTACTGCACTGTCCAGTTGCTGCACACAGATGATCATCAACAGATCTCCACCGCTGCTGTTTTACGTTACTTTCAGTCTCATCAGCAAAGAACTGCATCGTTGGTTACAATATTGAAAATGGTGCTGCTCTACCTGACATAAAAAAATCAACTTTCTGCCGTACATGGATGACCCAAAACTGTATGCAAAAAACAGTTACATCAAATGCTTGGTGTAGTATCCAAATGCCGATATTGGTTTGAATTTTGGTGTAGATAATTGTGCACAAATTACAATCAAGCAAGACAAGTGAACCCATCTTCATAACATCAATATTGCCAATAATGAAGTCATAAATGATAAGGACCCTGGTGCGACATACCCCTTAGCATTAACTTAAGCAGCTTGGGGTTGTATGCTACCCAATGAGTTAAGAAAGTAAGAAGAATGGTCTAAAAGTATGCCCTATGAACAGGGATAATCACGTTGCAAAGCACCTTGAGCTAGCTACTAGGATTTATATGTGCGCTATATAAGAGTCAATTAAAATTATTATTACTATTAAATAAAGCACTGATAAATAAACTATTTACCTTCCACACATGACTGTGAATCATGTGATATGAGGCGCTTCCTTTGGCGAGATGTCTGACGAGATAATTGCCTCTTCAATTCTTGACGGTCTCCTTCTACTGTTTGTATTTCTTCCTCAGAGTCGTTATGAACAGACTTCTCATACTGACTGTAGAGCTCAGGTTCAGCTTCAGCAATGTCAGCCAATACACCCTCTCTCTCAACTCTACCATCCTTCATGATGACAATCTACACAACAAACAAATCAAAAAGCTTCAATCAATGTTGCAATAAACAGTGAGACTTCACCTACAACATTAAACCCACATAAAGAACAGTAGCTTAGTTGAGATGAACGTACTAGTGGGGCAATCACTCTTCTAAGAATCAATCTACAGTTATGAAATATAACTGTTTTTAAGTCTAAAGTTGACTCACCAGGCCTTGCGCTTAAGCTTTCTGTAAAGTAGTCCACCGGCCTAGTAAGTTGCATTTTACTTGCCCCCAGTAAAATTTAGTAGCCCAGTTTTGAAACGTGTAACTGTCATAATCTCTTTGATGTATTAGTGGTAGCGATCACAACCAGTTTAATGGTCAAATGAAGTTACATTTACACACTTTTAACATTTATCACAATTTTTATATTGTATCATTCACTTCTGAAAAGGAAGAAATTTGAGCGTTTTGAACGAGTAG
The DNA here is from genome assembly GCA_010994315.2 of Pisaster ochraceus. Classification (NCBI taxonomy): domain Eukaryota; kingdom Metazoa; phylum Echinodermata; class Asteroidea; order Forcipulatida; family Asteriidae; genus Pisaster; species Pisaster ochraceus. Next base: position 20,431,203 of record CM021527.1, read on the forward strand.
TTTGCACAGTTTTTAGTAGCCCACAGGGCAAGTTGACCAGTGGTGTTTACTAACCCTGAGCATTTTTTACTAGACTATGTACGCCGTTCTAGTGTTAAGGGCAAGCCCTGCTCACCTGACCCAGTTTACCAACATCACACGATTTATTTTGGTAGCGCCATTTTTTGAGTCAGATTCCCTGTGTTACTGTGCTGTGCATATTTTAGGCAATGCGTGTACAGGGGCGGGTTTTGGCGCACCCGACCAGAACCATGTTTGAGCTTCGGTCGTTTGTTAAGCATTTTTGCATTCTTGATTCAACTGTGGTGACGCAGCTGTTCCGACCAAACCGTAACCGAGTTGTTGGCTCAGTTTGGCTTGGTTTCAAGATGGCGGTATGTACAAAATAACAAAAAATGTCAACTGAATTCTTTTAAAAATGCAACATATTTTGTGAACATTGCATTTCTAGAGATGTACCTACAAACATGAACTGTTTCTGATTACCGACACATTTTTGCATAGCTCTTGAAAACTGTTTCGGCCAATGAATTTTCTATCACAAACTTGTTTCTGGTCTGAAATGCCACAAACAAGCCCCAGTAGAGATGTACCCCACCTTGATGCAATTTTGAATCCCAAAATGGGGACATGAGCAGACAGTAGCCATCAGTGCAAGGAGTCAATACCCCAGGAATAATGCTATGAGCTTTCAACGCTTTGGTGCATAGTTGGGGATGTCAAAGTACAAACACCACTGTTCATACAAATGCCAACAAATAACACACCAGAAGATTTCATTTGGATTTTAAAAAACTACATGTCTGCTACTGTTACACTAGTATACCTGTTTATGAATGTTGTGTTGTCATTTAGCCTCCGAGAAAGACACTGCTAGGGTTGAAACGTTAGGCCAATAACTTTGTTATGTTTTAATTTTACAAAAACTACTTATTGTGATGCCCTTTTCTCTAATTCCAAACTGCTAATAAGGCTTCAGTTGATTATTTGGATAATTTGATTGAATAGGATTCATAAAAGCTGCAATCTTTCAATCAATCACTTCCACCTGATAACATATGAAATGTTCGTCATTCATTTAGAGTTTAAGTTTTACCTTATCAGCATGTGACAGATATTGCAGCTGGTGTGTTACTAACACGACAGTCTGTCCATTCTTGAGGAGTAGTCCTAGAATGCCATCATTGAACATTTGAGCACCAACATGGCCGTCCAGGGCTGAGAGGGGATCATCCTGCAGGTATCAAACAAGATGTTGTAACAATTCTTGGCATCACTAAAGACTGTTCTTATGAAGTATTCTTCCTATGAGACTTTAAGTGATCTACTCAGTCCATAATTGTCTTATTATATCAAGAGACTTTTTGACCTAAATCACCTGACGGCATCACAACAATCTTGGCTGCACCATTTTGGGAGTCAATGTCCCTGTGTTACACAGTGTAGTGCGCATTTTAGGCAACGCTATGTTAAAATGCTTACCATAATTATTTCAGTGCAATTTGACTCCCAGCATGGCAGAGAGTAGCTGCATGTGACGCTGGTGCAAGGGACCAATTGAGCAAATGTGCATTGAGGATACTTTAATAGGATTTTTCTTTTTGGTGCAGTGTTTGCGTCTTCTGAATTAGTAACAAAAAAGTTGCATTCCCCTCAAGGTGACCCCCTGGCTGCCACTTCCCAGGTTGTATTGTAAACTTGGGTGTGATCCCTGGCTACACAGCAGTTATAGGTTGAATGAATTCTGACTGGCACCCCTGATTAAAGATATTGACAAAATAGGGAGACCGCCAACTTAGGGCTAGATAGCTCAGTTGGCACATTAATCTGGAGATCGTTGGTTCAAATCCCACTCTAGTCTTTTTGTAGTGTCAGTTTCCCTCGTGGTTTATAATTTGACAGTATAAATCTTGTTACATCACTATTTAAAGGGATCAAGACAAGACTATTACATTACTTACAAGAAGGACAATGTCCTTTCTAGCATACATGGCCCTAGCTACACTGACTCGCTGTTTCTGTCCTCCACTCAGATTGATTCCCTTTTCTCCAATCTCAGTCTGATCACCAGCAGGTAAAATGTCAATGTCTGGCTGCAACGCACAAGATGTAATCACCTCCTTGTATCTAAAGTATAACAATACATCAGCAACATAGTTGTTTTTCTGTAACATGGAATCTAAAATATGTGAATTCAAATATAACAAAAAACACTTATATTTAGGTATAGTTAACTGTGTTGGTAAGGAACCATTCACAAAGCAGAAGTGATAAGAAGAGGCCAAAGGAGCTCCAAATACAGGTTGAGAGCCTTCACCTGCAGAATTGCCCAAGAAAGCACTGGATGGACATCATTCTGGTTGACATCAAGTGCATCAACTCAAACCTCATCCAAGACCTAGCAGGGCTCCAATTTGGTGGAAATATCCACAAGACTGCAGGGCTTGTAGCTCAAAATGTTTACTGGACCAGAATTTATTTTCCAAGACCGGAATCCAAAATAACCAGCATAAAGAGAAAGTCTATCTCATTTGTCTAAAATGTGTAGTGTACTTCCGATACTGAAGAGAACTGACAGATATTTATCAGATTCCTAGTCAACATATTTTCACAAAAATATTACACAATGTAGCCTATAATTATTCAGTTGAACAACACAAGACCACTGGGCTTGTCTGGTTGTGAGTTTACTGGCCCAATGCTAAAATCACTGGCCTCGGGCCTGTGGTCCAGTGTTAATTTCGAGCCCTGCCTAGAGGCCTGGAGAAAGGCAATCAAGCCAGGTTGACATAACCATGCTTGTGTCTAACCCTCGGGAACAAACAGTGTTAAACCATGCAGCAGTAGTAGTAGTAGTTGAGTTGAAACAAATCAACATTATTTTTCTCAAATTGTCATTTGTTCTGAACTTGATACTTGATGTGCCAATATTTAAATCTTTAGAACTCACACTGAGATCATTGTTATTTGATTGGTGGAACACGTGTCACATGGCATCCTTTATTTTGCCACGTATTTACTGCTGCGACGTTGGACCATTGTAACCATCTTATATGTGAATGAAAGCAGGATTTCCAAGGCTCAACTCTCAGCGTCTTTACCAAAACAAACGATCCAGTTTGTTCATCCAAACAAGGCAAGGTTGGGTCATGGGAGACAAGGTTGGTGTCTACATGGAGTCAACCACTTTATCAGAAGGTGTGTTTTTTTAGTTTCAGAGTGTGGGGTTTATTGCGTTTATTTTGTGTTTACTGTTGAACCTTTTCAAATGACAAGGATCATCGTGTGTTACATTAAACAAACATTAAATGCATTTGTCACAGAATATACTCAATCAAATCTGGCTTTTCTATTTCACTCTGCTTCACTTCGTGAATTGGAATAGTCCAGATTTCACCTCGAGATTATATTCTGCGACAATGCACTCACATGCATTCAATATTTGCATAATATTAAAAAAAAATTTATCACCTTGATTGACTCACCTGCTGCTTTGAAAGGGAAGTCCAAATAGAACATTATCCTTCATTGAATCATTTAGAAGCCATGGTTTCTGGTTGGCATAAGCGATTGAATCACTGTCACTATTGCAAACAAATAGTCATAAATAACAATTTTAGTCTCTGGTTAAATTGATAGATCTCGTTAATAATAACCTTATAAATAACAAAGGTGCTATGTAAAACAAAACTACATTGCCTACATTATAAATGCTGGTTATAAATGTTAAATGAAACAGACTCAACATAAATGAAATTCTTTCAGTTAAATTTCAAAGGAGTCAATCTCACCATATGCAAATAGTATGTGTACGTTTACTCATGACCTGGACATGGCTAGAAAAGACTGTGCAAGTCTGTCAGAGTTCCAACGGTAGGACATATTAAGGCACAGATTTGTTTTCTTCGTATCTTAAAGCAAAGTATTTTGGATCTCAAGGTTCAAGAAATGTTTGGATACACACAAGACTTGGAAGGTCTATGGTCATCTCACCCAGTATGGCAGACAGTAATGACCTCAAAGTGTGCATGTACT
>CM021527.1:20436237-20450060 GCA_010994315.2 Pisaster ochraceus
AAAATGTGCACTTGTTACACTGTACAACACACAGAAACAAAGACTCCCAAAATGGTACAACCTAGATTATTGTGATGATGACGTCAGGTAAATTGGTTCAATGTAGCACATGATGAGGTCAACATCAACCAATACTCAGTTTAATACAATTTGAACACTGGATTGAAACTAACAAGCGTTAATCTTAACTACCTTAAGAATAAACAAACCTTTTGGGACATCCAAGTTGATATCACGGAGTGTTAGACTCTCAGATTCCTTTCCCCATGCAAAGTTACCGGATGTTATCTTGAAAAGTAGAAATAAAGGTGGGTCTATCAAGAACACTAATTTGGCTGTCATTGGCCACACACATATTATACAAGTCAATGCTTTATCAAGTAGACGTGATGAATCAGTTTGGATAACAAAATGACATGTGATTCTTGCATCTGTAATTCTAAGTTGACAGGACACATGCCCCAGCGTCAGGCTTCTATGTAAGATAACCACATACCCACAATGCAAGGCTTATTGTTGTGTTAGATAACCAGCTGTAATGAACTACACTAAAAACAGTTTCAGTTAAAATGCTGATCTAGAACAACATTACTGGAACCATTCGTTCAAACCATTTCTGCACTTGCCACAAGAACATACAATTTTTAACTCTTGGTTTCCAGTGTGGATGGTGAAGCAGTTTACATTATTCCAATGTTTGTCAACAAGGGATGGTGCAGGTGGGAGGAGGGGTGCTCAAGAGATTAGCTCTGTTTTATTTGGTACCTTACTTTACTTTTGTTTTAATTTTAGTGGCTCGTGTCATATTAATGTTTTACCTTTCTGTTTTATTTATTTGTTTCCCTTTTTTTTTCCCCCAATGCTTTTTCTTTTGCAGTATTTTTTTATAAAGAAAATTCCAAATGATCACCTGTTCTCAATGGGCTCACCTCTAGAAAGATTGTTGTCAATAAAATACATAATAAAAAATTAAAAAAAAGTTAAACAAGGTCTCGCCGTCTGTCTGGGACTTTGTGGTCTCGACTACAACACTGGAATATATTAACATACAACTAAATTCTTTGCTTTTACAGAAGTTCATCACTAACCCTGGAAGTGGACGATACTTAACCCAGAATGCTACGGCAGTAAGCAGCTTGACTGATTTGGACCTTGCTTACCTTTATTGCCAAGTGATCAGGAAGTGGCGCTCTCGTGGTTGCATATGATTCAGGATCAACAACTATTGAAGACAGCAATGGAACGTGACCATCAGTCTCAATTTCATGTTCCTGAGTAACAATTACACAACTGTCAATTCAGTGGTTTAGACAACTCAGTATCAGTCAACTACTTAATAACAACTTCACTAACAAATCTATTGTGAAGTTTGTTGTTATCTGCAAACTCCAATGACACCCGTTTCATCCAATGTTCGGTCACTACAAGTTTCTTTAGAATAGGGTCATACATTGCACATTTCACGATGGCACTTTTACATCAACAGCAAATGTGAACACTAATTTTGGGTTACCCTCTGCCCTGTAAATGATGTGAACAAGTGTACAGTCACCACAGGTAGGATCCCAACCCAAACAGTGATTGTATTTATGTGTCTGTTGATACATCACCATATGGGTTACTTCAAAAAAAAAAACATCTACCAAAGAAAAGAGAGTTTCTTGACCCTTTTTAAATGAAGCAATCAGAGTAAATCCTACCAGTTTGTGTTTTAATCAATACATTTACACAATAGAATCAAGGTTTCCCTTGACAAAGGAGGTATGTGAGTGACTAAACTGTGTTCAAGCTCTACTAAAATACAAGTTAGCTCCGTTCTACTCAGAGTCTAAAAGATGCCAATATATGAAAAATAGTTAAGTGAATGCCTTACTATTGACTGTTTCCCTCGATTTGTTACTTCTGTTGTTTGTTGTCAGTGTTTGTGTTAGGGAGATATCTTTGTTTCCAGCATGTGCTTTCATGACCCTCTTATGATCCAGTATCTTACAAACATGTACTGGACAAACAAAAACAACCTGACAAATCCCTTGCCCTTGTCTTTGCAAGCCATGCTTTATTATGAGTCCCTCCTCAGTTTCACCCATTTCCCTTGCTTTACTTTCATAAGTTATTTCTATTTTTTATTTTCCCATTAAGTGTTTTTGTGTAAAACTAAACAAAAGGAAAGTCCAGTTGTGCATCTCATCATTTTAGTCCTAGTCAAAGAGATTTGGGGAAAACTCATGAGACAAAAAAGGAGACAAAAAAGCAATATTTGTTCGTATGTTTTGGAGGAACATACCTGCAAATGTGACGGTCCAACCAACACATCACTAGTTGTTTCATCATCAACATACTCCAATAAATTACTGGATTGAATATCCTCGCTTTCAACCTCCGTAGCAGCAAAGAATTTCTGCAGACGTTTTGTACTAATGAAGCAAGTTGTACACATATAGAGGGACTGTGGGATCATCATCATAGGCTCACCAAGCAGAGAGAAGAGGGTCAAGGTAGAGAATGCCTTAGCAGGGGTCAGTGTCTCTCCAGTCAGGGGCTGGTACACAGCAAATGACTACAAACAAGTATGAACAAATGGAACCACAATTTAAACTACTGTCATGGTTTCTATCCACAGTAAAAGGTGTTCCGTAAGAAGAGTCATAACTTGAGATTTTTGTATGGCTTCTGACTGGCACCCCCGAACAAAGATATTGACTAATAGGGAGACCGCCAACATAGGGCTGGATAGCTCAGTTGGCAGAGTGCCGGTACGTTAATCCAGAGGTCGTTGGTTCAAGTGACGCTCCAGTCAATTTTTCTTTGTTAAAACCCAAATTATTTAAAATTTACCCAGTCAGTTTCCTTTGTGGTTTATTACTTGATATTTGAGATTTTTTTGTCACCAAATATTTACTCACAGCATCAGAAAGAAAACTACATGAACTTCTAAACAGTTAAGGAAATTAAATGTTGAGAACAATAGTGGTCTTGTCGCGGCTGAGAAGTCTAGTACTGGACTCCAGTTCTGGTGTTGTCCGAGTGTTAGTGTAGGTCCTGGTCGTGATGACACTTATGGTACACTGTACACTGGTGCACTGGAAGCCTTGGATTGGGTATTGACAGATTCAAGATGGACTCAAACTAGACTTACCAAAAGAGTAACAAGAAGTGGTGTTGCCATTGAGCTTCCAGCTGACAAATCAAAACAGTTACAAGGAATCAATTGTCAATCTCCAATATGTAAGGCATGAGAAACAATATATTGAAACTCATCGTTTGGTTTAAAGTCAAACAAAATATGTGTAGCCGCTTCAGTTTTTGAAGAAAACAAATTCAAATGGGCATTTCATTTGCAATATTTTCCAACAGTTGATTCCTGAAATTAAGTTATTTGATCTCAGGTTAAAGGTCATTGTGCACACTTCACATTACATTTACAATACTTTCATGTATTTGATAATTCAGAAAATTGGCCGTGATCTTCTATTGGAAGATACAAGCTAATTCTTCATCTTTAAGAATGTTTTGGGAGAAAACTTCTCAAGACTCGTTAAAGATTTTGTGATCCTATACATTTTAGGACAGTTCTTCCACTCCAAAGAAAATGTCTTTATTTTAAGGAAATTTGAACCTTCAAAGGAATTTCTATAGAAAAGAAAAAATCTAAGGAAAGTTTGAGGAAATCCCCCAAATATATGGATTTCTAAGGAAATTCTACTATATTTCTGAATTAGTTTGTTTGATTGAATATCCTGCCTATTTAGATTGACTCGAAACATGACTGGTGATATAAAACTTCCTCCACATGCGCAAACATTGGATGTTGTTCGGAATTTGACCAAAGGTTATATGCTACATGTTCTTCAAAAGAGACCGGATAATATTTTGACCTCTGTTTAATACCATTCGACAAACTTATAGGTGGTATATTAGGCTTTTTGGTGATTAAAAAAACCCCCAAGAAATGGTGCAAATATAAGGAAATTTGCCCCTTAGGGTTAGGCAGATTTTATGTTTAGCGTTTAAGGACTACCTACAGACAAGGCTGTATGTGAAGAGTATCTTAAAGTAGCCTGTAATCTCCTTATAACGAACACTCTCAATGGCCTCAGTGAAGATATCTTCCCATCCAGACAACTTGATCAGCTTCATACTCTGTAACATCTCATTGGTGTACTTCAATCGGCTATCGGAACACTCCTACGGCCAACAAAATAACAACCTTACATCAGTATCTGCTTCTGTGTTAATTTGGCTTCAGGTTAACACATCTATTACAGCTATTAAAACATTGAGGGTTCGAACTGCCTCTAGCAACTGGGCAATCTCAGTGGTCTAGTGGTTAGACAGGTGCTCTCGCATTGCAAAGGTTGTGGGCTCCAATCCAACCTGAGTGATTTGCCTGTGGTTTTTTTTCCACAGTACTTTGGGAAGAACTGAGTAAACAAAGATTTAAACACATTGGTGTATGGGCAATAATAAAAAAATATTATAATAATAATAATAATAATAATAATAATAATAATAATAATAATAATAATGATATTCATATTTTATTCTTCAAAACAGAAATACAGATAAATTGTAGAGATTGAAAACAACTTACCAAGACTTGTTTTTCTATCTTTGCTATTGCTGCCGCCATGACACTTTGGAATGGAAGAACCAGAATGAAGAGTGACAAACCAATGAGACTGGACACGCCAATGTTGACATATAACAGCACCACAGCAACAACGAGCTACAAGTAGAAATAAATAACATTATCAACTCTGGCTAGCTACATAACACGTTGTGCTCTAAAGTTGTTTGATTTCGATCAAAACAAGTATCTCATGTTACATTTATTGAAAAATTCCTTCAAAGCCCTGTTCTTTCATGACGCAATTCATCTCTAGACTTGGTATATAAAACATCTTTATCGCCACAACACAACCTAATCTTGACTTTAGACAAAAATGAGGACATTATTTGGGGCAAAAAAAAAAGAAAAAAAGAGATTGGACTGCAAGGGCCTTACAAAAAACTGTTTATACACAGTGGATCCATAATCCAAAAGTTTTGGATGATCACAACATAGCGCAGGATCGATTACATAATGTAGTTTCTCAAAAACCCAAATGCCACTTTGTGTACAATCATCATGAAAGCACACTCCATCTATCCAGATGGCGTCATTCTAACGACAATCTTAATTCATGTAAGATCTGTTTTACAACACAAACACATCCTGAAAGTGTCTGCATCCATGTATGTAGTACTACTCACCATTATAGGTAATGTTAATGCATTGAGTCCAAAGTTGAGGAAGTATCCCATATTCTGTGCATCGGTTGAGATATGGTTGTTGATCTCACCCATGGTCATCGCACCAGATGAGATGGTTGTTACTGAGATACGTAGTGATTTCTCATATATCATAGACTGAAAGTAAGTACAATTCAGACACAAAATGGACAAAGGTTACGGTTTCATTGTTGTCACAGTTAAATAAGAATAAAACACTGACGAAAACCATATTTGATAGGAAATAAGAGAGGTGACGAGGTCTTAAACGGCCGTTTTAAACCGGCAGGGTCATGGTCTGCGATACACACGTACAGCCACAACCCTGAAAAGGTTATAAATGGAAGTTTAAGACTTATGAATCGCCACTCTTTTATTTCCATTCATAAATACCTTTCCGTAAAAACATCCAAAAACCTTTAAAAGTTGAGAACAAATCTGGCAGTTTAGCCTCAGCTCGCTTCAACTCTGCATTGAATTTCTATCCACGTTGAGCACTAACTAGCTCCTCGCGCAAGTCTCCAACTATCGCATGCAAGTTTCAAACTTGCACGAGCCAAATATGTGACCTACCATCTTGTATTGGGCCGTAAAATTTGTGCCCTGAGCACAATCATCACATAGCACCCTCCTCTGACTCAATTTATTCAGTTCTGTTTAAATACTTCTCCCCATGTTTATAACACCTGTTTAAACATGGTCATGTGATTTCCTCTCGACCAATCAGAATGGATATACTGTCCCAGGTATTTATGAATGATAAAACATATCCCCAAGACCCTGGTAGTGTAGGCTACGTAGTATGTTATTATGGACAAACAACAACAGTTTAAATGGATCAACGCAAGTGACATCAACATTAAAATGTGCACAACCCAACAGTAACACGAACAGGCTGAAACATTGTCTTTACTTTCTTTGTAATTTTTATAATCTTATACTGTATGAAAGTGTGACTACTTTGTAACTGAAGCAACAAAATCATACTGTCACTCCTTTCCATCATGGGAAAAACTCCAGACTCCAGACTCAGACTCAGACATAAGAAATGCAAACATTTCAACCACATCAGCACATTTCATTGCAGTGGCTTGCTGTATAAACATAACTGGACTTGTTGCACAATACAAGATGCAGACGACCTTTATTTTCTTTTTTTCCCTCAAAAAAAAAAGTTCTACAATGTAATCTTCTTCAATGTAAAATGAACACACCTGTAATGATGAACGGAGATGAAAGCCTTCAAGTTGCATCCAGAAATCAAACAAATTAAGAAGAAGCAGTCTCACAATTGCAGCAATGAACACAACTACTACCAGAATGTAGCCATTTGCAAAGTATTCCGACAAGCTGATGAAATGTGGTTTTTCTGAAACCTGCCAAAAGCAAAATACGAACAATTTTCAAACACTATACAAACTCTGGTCTACTTTTCCCAATACAGTCGACTCTCGTTAATACGAGCTCGGAAGATACGAGACGCCAGTTAACACGAGGTATTTCACTGGTCCCGAACTGTCCCATGCATGTTTCTATGTCTTAAAAAACGGAAGATACGAGTACGGTCGTAACGAGAACACGGATAATACGAGGTATTTTTGCAGCCCTATGATGGCAAAATGTATTGTTTTTCATACTTTTATAGCGAGATCGGAAAAATATTGTTGCGTAAAAGCTTACTGTTCAGTCAGCCAAGTTTCTGAAATTACATGCTTGTTGCCAAATTATTTATCGGATCGGACCGGCTACACGGTTCCGTCCGATCCAAAAATCAGAAACATTAAGCTGGTAACCTATGCTTGAAGTACACTACTTCGCCTACACGCCTAGCGGCTACCAGCAAAAACAACGTTCAGCTTGGGCGCTACGCAGTATCAAATCTGTCCCATCATGGTCACATGAACGGCAAGTTTGACATGACTTTGCTATGATTTTTATTTTGAGTTATACAAAATATTACATTTCTATGATCATAGTTAACAAAATTGCATTTATCATGAATATTTTTGTGTACAGGATGCTCGTAAGAACTGTACAAGGAAGCCAACCGCTACGTTCTAGCCTAGACACGTGTGTAGTGCATGCACTATGACGTGGTGTGTTTACAGTACATGTATGTGTAAGTGTAAATAGTGCGCTGCGTTTAACACGAGGTTTGGATAATACGAGGAAAACGGGCCAGTCCGGCGGACCTCGTATTAACGAGAGTCCACTGTAAATTAAAAACCTCATATAATAAGACTTCAATAAAACATATGAGTGGTCATCTTCAAAAACACAAACCCCACATACTTTCCTTAAAGGAGAAAACCAAGCAATTTGTAATATAATTAATGAGACATTACATCTGAGCCATAGCTTACCTCAGGTGAGTTTTCAGAAATAATCTTTGCATATTCGATGATACCAGTCAATGCCACAGGTCCCACAAAAATCAACAGGTCAGCAATAAGTTTCAACACAAGGGCAAACGCAACGCATGCTCCATGGACTTTCATGTAGACTTTAAATAAAGACGGCTGATGATCCTTATCCTGTAATGATAAAAAAATTCAACATTCTTACAGTGTTTGTACAAACAGGGCATTTATGAAATGTAGACTTAAGCTGCAAGGATGGATAGATGACAAACATGAAGATAAACCACAGGAACTATAAACTTGAATTCTGCAAACTGTACACTTGATTGTGGCAAAATGTACACTTTACCACACTGGGCTTTGCACTTTTAACATTTTTAATTAAGAAAGGCACTTTTTGTTCCTTGCCAGGTGTCAGCTATTGAGTCATAATTCAATTCAATTCAATGTCAGTGCTAAATACATGAAACAAACAATAGAAGTACATCTACATCTTTATAAAACATAGGGTTGTGAATCTGCATTTATTGCTAAACAGAACTTGTGACTACCATTTAACAGTTTCTACTGAGAATTAAGAATTGGAACTATATGAGCAACCTGCTAAAGGAGCAAATGTCAACACACTTTCCAGGGTTAAAAATAGAACACTGCACCCAGTCTTGATAGTCACAACACAACAAATCACAGTGTGGTGGCATATCCCTTTTGTGCTGGTGTAGTGTTTTGGGGTACATAGCAAAATGTATCACAAATTATTGGGGATTGAGAATAATGTATTACATACTATCGGGGACGAAGATAAGACACGTTCCACCAATAAAATGGATGTCAATCATTCTCTGTGGATAGTGGTCTGGGGCTAACCAGGAAAGTCTCATTTTTAAAATATTTATTTCAATATTTTGTTTACTGTCGGCTTTGCTTTTAAAGAAGAAGTTTTAATGGTTTGTCTGAAAACTGTTAACCATCCCAGGCCTAATAAAATTTGCAAGATACAAAAAGTGAATGGAAATCTCCAATCAAACCTTATGTTGATTGAAGGCCTTGGCAAACGTGCGATGGATTTGTGCAGCTGAGTGCTCTTTAGGCATTGATCCAAGATCCTCAAGTACCAGCGGGCGCTTGTAACCGAGTCTTAAAACCCAATTAACCCACCAGTAGGTCTTATCAGATAAGAAGTTAGAATATCTTTCCATGTAGAGCATTTTGTCACGGCGAAGATCTTTGATGACTTGGTTCTGATGCCCTTGCAAGCAGCAAGAGCACACCTGTAAGGTAATGTACATTTTTAAAATTACTTTCATTTTAAGAAATTTCTCTATAATTTTGTTTCATTATCCTCCAATATACAGTTTTCTTATGATGAGCATACAAAACTGGGCCCAATTTAATGGCTCTGCTTGCCGTAGGCAAAGAATCGGCGCTTTTGGAAGCAGGGAATTCCGCGCTTGAGTCAAGCGTATTTCACGGGTTAGCAGAGAATTTGTGCGCATGTGTACTCCACATTACTAGGCATTTTTCGCTTACACAGCTAGCGCAGAAATTCGGCGCTTGCGCAGTAAGCGGAGAATGGTGATCGCAACTGCAGAATTCGGCAGTAAGCAGAGCCATGATATTGGGCCCAGATCAATATCAGAAATGAGCAAAACTGATTTATAAGCCATGCATGCATTTGGAGCATTGTGAACTTAAGGGCACTATTAGATTTTAATTGTTTATAGTTGGCGTGATAATTTGTTGAAAGCAATCTTTATGACAGAAAAAGACCACACCATGGTCAATTAATCATGGTTGGCCATGTTCAAAGGTGTAACAATGATTAGGGCAGGGGGGCTGAAGGGGCAACGCCACCAACGAGCCACCTACGTTGAAATAACCTCATTTGACCCTCGCGACGTGGACTGGTCGAAGTTTCCGTACAAAACCATTGCACAAACGGAGGGCGAAGTAAACGTACATGTACAGTGTACATTTATGTACAATATAATGTACAGTGTACAGTAGGTACATGTATAAGATTTGTATTACATGGTTGTCTCCCCGCTAGGTGATGTTAAGACTGCCTGGACATTTTATCAATGTTCCCTTCTGTCAACGTTTGCACGCAAACCAAATATGGGCAGAAACCACTTTCTCAAAAAACGTCTAAAATCGTAAAATATCCAGAGGATATACGAAGGGATTTTGCTTAAACTTTCAGGAATGAAAGATCTATCCTTAACTATTACGTTCAGCAAAATAAAATCAGAGGATGAACAATACAATTTTTTACATGATGTTGATATTAACAGCCATTATAGGGGAGACGTTTGTAATGAAATTTCCACCTGGACCCATTCATACACGATAGCCGCTGCAATAAACCAACAGAAAGATGTTGGTAAGATTTTTACGCATTTTATTTAAAACTAAGCTCCTTAACAATTGAAAATGCTCTTACAATATATACTATTATGTTTTTAGTGCTGTTAAAGAGAGCATTTTAGTGGTATAAATGGTTTTCTTTTTCTTTTTTAAATAGTCATCACCTCTTTTTAAAATGGAGTGTACCCAAACCGCCATTGCAAATGATTGTGCAATACCTCTTCCCCCGCCCCCTGGTTTAGGGCTTTGAGCAATAAAGTCAACTACAGTGTGTCAGAAAACAGTTAATCCGTTTATAGTTAGCTTGACCGATACTGACCTTTACGCGGATGATATTCAGTGTATTTATGATAAGTAGAGCATAGAGGCCAAGAAGAGCTACACAGAAATCAAATCTCATGATGTTGACATTAGCTTTATCCTGATACAGCAAGCTGAGTATCTGAGTAACCTGACCAGCTACAGCAAGGATCCAGTACATCAGCAGCAGCCAAATCATGTTGGCCATTCTCCACAACTCCATAGTGTGACTGAACACCAGGACCAAGATACCTGTCAAGAAGCCACAAGCTCCTGGTACATACAGATGAGGCTGGGTAGAGGTGGACACATACTGACTATACCTGTACGTTACATCAGTCAGAATGCCTTCCGATGCTGCTCCTAATTGTACTACTATAACCAAAAGCATCAAAATCCATTGTACTGAATGATTAGGGAAACGCAGAACGAACTTTGGGGTGACTCGTTTGTAGTTGAAGCAAAATATGCCAATCAGTATGAGAGAGAAAACAATGAGAGACAAGCTATGGGGACTAGCGTTTAGCACATCAATCAAGCATGTGTTGTTCAACACATGTTCCTTGTCCCATTGAAAGTTGTTAAACAGGGGAATGTCAGAGGAGTTGACCCCACAGATCCATTGCCAGGATGCAGCTGAGTTTTCATTCTCCATGGTGATGGTTTATGTTAAATCACAGTACTTCAATCCTCCCTGTCAAATAAAAGAAAGAAAATAATCATTTCCTGTTTGGGCTAACTTGTGTGTTTTTCTTAACCAGTGTTAACTATCAGATACTTGGTTGGACCATGTATTTTCTTCCTCCATGGTTGGACATTAGATATTCTAATCAAAGATCTCCAGCTATTTTTACACACCCCATGCACATTCAAACATGAAAATCACTTTTGTTATTCTTTGCAGTGTTCCCAATTGTTGCCAGGGTTTCCAAAGATTGTCCATGGTCACCCACATGTTTAACCACGATAAACGGTTTAAGGGTGTTTACTTGTAAACACCATTTAATATGGCACCTTTGGGCAAGCAGTAAATGTTTAAAAAGCATGACCATAGCAAACAGCAGATTGTGCAAATTCCTAAAATGAGCTCAACTACATGTAGTATCAGACAGCTTAGATTCTGTTGACTACAAAGCCGAAGCATAATTGAAGTTAGCTGGAAATGATAATCCCAGCTCTTGGTCACATCCCTTAGGGATGACTTAGTGTTACAATTTTCACCATTGCATTTTGTCACATTTTCTTGTGGTGGCGAATCAGCACTTAAAAAAAAACCATATTTTTGCAGATCTTGTATTTTTTACGAGGGTTTAAATTCTTCTGTAAATGTTTGAAATCATAAATTTGGCTCTTTCTAAAGTTATTGAAATCTTTAAAGTGAAGAATACGTCCGAACACATCGTGGCTAATTGCTTCCTAGTTTGCACATTTCATATCTGCCACCAAAAACCATTGAAAAATTGTGAAATCAGAGCACTACATTGAAAGTTTAGGCCTATAGACAAACTCTGTACAAGTAGCGCGGTTGCTGGTTTTTCCCGACTGATGGATCAGCCAAAATAATTTATTTTTCCTTATAATAATAATACCCAGATAGCTCTTTATCCCGGTTGAAAGTGCTCACATTTTTCTACAAGGTATGCATTAAATAGCACCATTTATTTACATAGCACCATGAAACGGTTTACAAGGTCCTGTGATGTGGCGTAATCTGCAGCCAACCATACCACAAAGCACAGGGACAAACTCCTTCTCTTAACGATAAGTGCACTGGGTTCTTTCACACATGTGCGTTACACAACACACAGGAGCTATGGATTAATGGTCTGTCCAAAGGAAAAAGCAATAAAGGTTAAGTGTCTTGCTAAGTTAAGGTCTCAATTGTCAAGACCAGGTTTCGAACGGGCCACTCTGCTGAGCAGAGCTTGAATCTAGAGTGCTTGACCGCTCGGCCACATTTTTAATGCTCCATATAATGAACAGTCACTCAACGAAATAGAGACTCCCAGTTCCTCTTATTATGGAGGTAGAAAATAACTTTAAGCTATTATTACGTCGGCAAATCTTTTTCTAAATATAGCGCTAGACCCACTATCTGGGGCGCTGTACTCCGTTTTTATGTGTGTTTTTTTTACATCTGCGGTAGTATGACCGCAGATGTTAACATTTCGAAAACCCTGCAGAAGTCCAAATTTTTTACAAATCGGAGTACGGCTCCCCAGTTACTGAGTCTAACCCTGACGTCTACTTGAGTAGCCGAGATAAAACATTAGGCCTAGTATTTGAAGGGATTTTCTACCACTGCTGCAACCAGTGGAATGCCTCACCATGCTCACCATCAACACTCCATGTTCAAATCCCCTCTTCTTCATGTTCTTCCATGAGTCAACTTTGATTCTGCTTCTTTCTTGGGCCATTTTTTTCCCCGCCTTTCTTTTTATCATCCCCAACAAATATAAGAATATTCTTGTTTTATTATTAAAACTTCATAAAATAAAAGCTTACTCCTACGTTTAAATGGACAGTGTTTCACCTTTTCTTTTTCTGACTTGTGGCTTAAGCCTTTAGGATTTTTTTAAGGGGAAAAATGTATGTTAGTACTCAACAAAAAGATCTAATGAACATTTTATTTACTAAAATTAGCAACCTCATCAAATCATGGAGGTAATTCTACCTCCATGATCAAATGTAGTCTAAAATGTTGTACTTACGGAGTACTGCACTACCACTAAACAAGTATTTATATATAGGATAGTTAGAAGCGAGTCCGATGACTGTCTCTGATGGTCACTGTTTACTCTCGCTGTAGTGGGGACTGTAAAGTGGGATCAGTAACTTGCAGTTGCACTGCACTGTGTGCAGTTGTGGCATGGACTGACTAGTGGGTGGGAGCCTCCGTGGTGTAGTCCAAACCAGGCCCCAGCTACGATAAATTGGCTTACTTTTGATTTTCAGACTGACTCTGAGCTAGGATGGAAACAGAAACTCACCCGAATCTGATTCGCACACAGATGGTGGTCAAGCAGGGCGCTATTCAGCCGGTGGACCTCTTGCTTGATCAGCCGGCGAATTATTGACGCATGGATGTTGAAAAACAAAAAAGCATCGGAGAGAAGTCGCACCCCCGCCGCAAATCAAGGACCCGCAACCACTGATCTCTATCCCGCGACCCCCTCCGACATCGGTCATCGGTCACGTGTGAAGAAAGTAAAGAAAGATGTCAGCGCCCATACATTAAACGGTGCATTAACTCACAACAAAGTTGACGTACAGCTGTTCTCTAAAAAACGTCGACAAACAGCTTCAGAAGTAGATTTTCGAAATGTGTTTCCTTCTAAGGTAAGCTTTTCATTGCTAACAAGAGTCTCAGCATGCTCAGTCTGTAAAAGTGTAGATGTCGTATTATTTTCCGCACAAGTGAAGGAAGAAGAACATGATTCATGTCGCATGAGCAATAACTTTCCGGTCCTACTTACTACTTGCCGTCAACTCGCCGACTTGCCGTCAACTCGCCGTCAACTCATT
>CM021527.1:20461089-20474835 GCA_010994315.2 Pisaster ochraceus
CAACATTTCAAGACCTCAATATCACAGGGAACTGAAAAATTATGGTCTTGAGACTAAAACCGCAACCAATACACTGCTAAGTACTTTGGCACTCGTACGTTTTCTGTTGTTGCTCCCATGAAATGGAGTGATCTTCCACTTAACAATCATCCAGCCAGCAGCTATTAAACCTCCAAGTCCTTAGTTAAAACCATGGTAGTCAGTGTTTATTTACTTCAGTTATTAAAAACCTTTTATTCTTACTGTTTTTAATTGTAACTTTTCTAGTACAGTGTGCTGAGATAGTTGTGTGTTGTGCACTTAAGAAAAAAAAGGATTTTATATAACACCCAAGCAGATCCTTGCCATTTGACTGGAGGATTGTCCGTTACATGACAGCAAATAAACGTACCATTGCACGCTACGTCATTCACCGTGCATTTTTCGTTCCATCCGATTTGTTCTATTGCACGATGCGTACCACATCATTGGGTGCGCGTGTCTTTGATAATGCAGCAGTACAGTTACTGCAAGACACACTACATTACGGTGCCCGCGTGTCTCAAAATAGCAGTACAGAACGCACTTAGTCACTGTTGAATCCAAACAAGCTGAACCAAAAGAAATGGGTGTATTGTCACAATTAAATATTGTATGCTTTGTTTGTTTTGAAAGTTGTATCCTCCAATCAAAATGACAAAGATCTGCTTGGATGTTATATAAAACAAATAATTAATGTTTTTCATTCGTGCAATAGTGAGAATATTTTCATTCTTTGAAAGATGGAATGTTCCATTCAACTCGGCTCCGCCTCGTTGAAAAGAACATTCCATCTTTCAACTCTTGAAAATATTCGCACCATTGCACTCATAAACATTCATTATTTGTATAACATTAGATTGAATGGATCAATAAAACCAAAAATTGTTTTATCCCAAAACCTTTGTTGAAAATTATATTAAGTGGGGTTTGAAATTTAAGTGTTACTGTAAGACTCGTGACTCAGAGTCAGACTCAGACTTGAGTAATGAGTACTCCATGACAACTCTGCCTAACAGTGTACCACAATGCCTTAAAAAAGCCCAATTGATAGTCAACATTTTATTGATCTTTCCTTTTGAACAAGATTTTGGCTTTTTAGTGTTGTTTTGCGAACGTTTAAAACCAGCCATGTGACATATCGCACATATGTATGGCTATGAATGCCAAACCCTGCCAAATGTGCTTTACCCAACTGGTTTTCATACAGCTCCAGCTATGTCTTTATCAGCTGTTTAATACCAGGTAAACATGGTCATGTGACCACCTTTCAACCAGTAGGACTGCCTAAACTGTACGGGGGTATTTATGAATTTGTTTAAAAAGCTTTAGCAACAGTTGCAGCCATAGCTGTAGCCGTTAATTTGGATACGGCTTAAGTATCAGGCATGAAAGTTTTCAGCCGATCAGCTGATTTCCTCGTTTTGGATTTCTCAAATGTGCCATTGGCAAATGAAAAACACAGAGAAAGTCTTGCTGGTCTCAGCACTTTTCTTTTAAATTTGAAACTGTACAGCTTCATGCCTGTAAGTGTAGCTTGACTTGATTTATTACATGTAGAAACTGTGCATCAAGTTTCAGGTAATACTTTGGTAATAATGTAATGAATGGGTTGTAATGACTCATTGTCCAACTGCCATTCTTATATTGGAGGGTTTCATTCCAGAATAGAAATAAACTACTCTTGTACTTGACTACATGTATTTGAGTGATTGTGTAAGTATTGACATTCTTTTAAAACTTTATTAGACACAAAATAATGGTTACACGTTCTCTCTTCCAAGATGTACGTTATCAATTTGTATGGACATTGTTATTCATGCCAGGATGCTGTTTTAATCATTCAGGCTACTTGGAGGATGTGAACCATACAAATCTTAATAGTTATTACACTCTCTTTGAGCATTTCATCAGTTTGACTTTTTGTATTGAATTATTTGTGTATTTCGATTGATTTGTTTCCTTAAAAATGAGAGCTTTTTGGATGGCACTTGCTTGATTTTCTTGATTCTGCAGCCAATGTCTCATTTGTTTAGATTACACTCATGAGACAATTTTGTGGGGGAAAATATCTAACTTGAAATGATATATTTTTGACAGTTTGAATGTTTAATCATACTAGTATGGTCTTCCAGAATGCCAATGGTGACAGGAGTCAAGCATCCTGACTCTTTTGGAGGTTGCTTGTGAAGACATTTGTAAAATTAAGTGCATCACAAGCTACACGGAAGGATCAGGATGAACACTTTTTTGTCTAATTTGGTGATTGTTTGAGTAAATGTTGAGTGTAGTGTCTGTGTAGTGATTACGTCGTGTAGTGATTATGTCTTGCATCCTAACATACATTGTTTATCTTTTCTCTCTCTCTATCTGTATGCAGTGAGTACACCATGTCTGATATTGAACATTGTCTGGGTAATCTACTGACAGGCTGTCCTCCTGCTGCACCGATCCCAAAGTATGACTTAATGTTTAATGCACCTGCTAGAACCCACCAACGCCCTCTAGTATTGAATGATAACTTGGGTATTATAGTTGCAGCAGTCATCTTGGATGAGGATTATCGAGTAGTCTTGATTCAAGAAGCTAAGGAGTCTTGTCATGGTCGGTGGTATTTACCCGCTGGAAGAGCAGAGCCAAATGAAACCCTCCAGGTAGGATTCCTGATTGAATCATTGGATGGATGGTTTAATGATTGATTGATTTATTGATTTATTGATCTATTGACTTATTGATTTATGAACTGCTGGATTCCATTGAAATTGTCCATCCAGTAAATCACTGCATTGGATTGGGAAGAGTAGATTCAGTTCTAACTTCTAGTTTCCAATATATCCATTATCCATCTAATTAATCTAAAAGATATTATCAAATAGGTTGATCCTTTTAGTGAAAACAACACATTCATCGATATGTATAAAGCATCGTATACTCTGTACTTTCCCGAGTCCTGTAAAAAAAACCTATTACTTTGGTGGGATTGGAACCCAGGACCTTTGCCGTTTTAGAGCAGATGTCTTACACGAATGCCTAGACCACTGAGGTTGCCCGGTAGCTAGAGAGGCAGTTTGAATCCTATATTTTATCAGCGGGTACCACAACAACTTAGTAAATTTTAAATCTCCATCAGGGATTTGAAACAAATACAGGGGCGGGGTGGCTACAGCAACGTAGCCGACAACGGTAGTGCATTACTCAAAATAAACCCCTCTGTGCTTGAATACCAATAAGTTATGAAAGAGTAATGGGATTTATATCAATGTCACAACATACAACACTAATACAAGGGCTTAGTAATTGTGTTATTAGTTACTGCAAATAAAGATAAAGCAAACTCTCGGTGTATAGATGGTCACAGCATATATAGTCTTTGCATGTCTTTGCATGCCTTTGCCATCAGCTGCAATGACGTAACACCCACTATCTACCTATATGTCACATGATAACATGTAAACATTGCTCGCGCAATCGGTCTATTACAACCTCATACCTGGGGCTATTGTACTAGATGGTGGAAAAGACCAATGGTGGGCATGATAAAGACAATGTACCCTGTGGGGTACATCACTCTTGTTTCCATGAGCCATGTACATGCGTCTTTGTGGCACGTCACATGATTGGTTCTGGACCAATAAAAACTCACACTCAAAATTGTGCTCATTCAATAGATGCCTGCATTTAGTTTTCCCCTTAGTAAAAAATGGTAATGAAACTGAACGTTGTTGGGGTTGGGGCTGGTTTTTAGTGATCCACAGAAAATATAAGATAATATGGTTTTGTGGTCTGGATTTCCTCTGTCATGGTGTTACGTTTGATGCTTAGTTTTATTTGAAAGCTGACTTCAGAATTGTAGTTGGACTTTTGTAATACACTTTCTGAATGATTGTAATGTCATTCAGTCTGATGATTGGGATGTCTTTTTAGCATGAATTGGGGGAAAAACATGTTTGTATAATAATTTGTACATTATACAACGTAGATTCCAACTTATTGGAAAAAATAAAGAAAATTTTGGTTAGTTATAAAAAAATTGCACACTGTTATTGTTACATACACGTGTAGGTCAAGGCAGAATGCATTGTTCATATTGGCAGGCCTTGACATAACTGATGGCAGTCAGTGCACTGGCCATCAGTTCCCTGTACCATTGCTGTGATGCCCTTAAAATCACTGAAAATTCCACGGCAACAAATTTTGCAGCTTTTTTCTTAAAACTATCGTTGATGCCCGTCATTTTATCTTGCATAACAAATGCCCAAATACTCCCTTCAAGTGACACAATTAGATACATGCAAACAAATGTGTCATCCAGAAACATTCCTCCGCACGCAATAAAATTATGTTTTTTAAATCTGGCTTTTGAAGCCTTATTTTCACCTTATAAAACATACCCAAAAATACAATGACTGCACACACACAAATTATGGCTGTAGATGTTTTCTGCATTATTCATCAAAATAGTGATGAATGCTGAATACTGTGATCAGACGCTACTTTGCAATGCAACAAAATTTGTATTTATTAGCATAAACTTTTGGAAGTAGTTTGAATTCTGCTGTTGTGCCCTGCAAACTCAACAAAAATGCTGCGATGTGTTTTTGACATTTTCAGAATTGCCGTGATGCCCTGCAAGTTTGAGAAAAAGAAAAGCAAGACAATTATTTAGTGTCCTTTTGAACCTGAAGTTCCTGATGGCCTGTTTTGACACATACAATTTATATTCCCAAGGAAATGATTGCGCAGTGGATATATTATACTTTCCCTTTTACACCAATGGGAAAATGTTCAAAATTACCAGGTGTTATTTAAAATGAAACACAGTCTCTGATTGGTGTAGCTCCATATGCATGGTGTGTTGTGATACAGCAGTTTGGTTCTATTTTTACTGACATGACTGATGACATTATTGTATTTGGGATAAAGATCATCATTGCACATCTTACAAAGATTCTGCCTTTTGATTGGTTAAGAGCAAGTCACATGATATGTCTTAGTTTACCTAGGAAGCTGTGCGAATGACACACGCTATACAAGCAGCAAACAAGGTACTATACCCATAGCAACAGCAGATTCTTGTACAATACTATGCCCAGGATGATATCAAACAAATATTGACTGTTTTTACTCATGCTCTGGTTGAAATTATGACTCCCTTGGTGATCCTCAGAGCAGTCTATTTTGCCTTTGTTTGGCCTTGGGGAAAATCAAACAAGCTGTGGTCACTTTGGGAGTCTAGATTTAACCATAGCATTCGAAACAGTCAATATTTGGATAATGTGTTTAGGTTTTTGTGCAACAAGAAAAAGTAGAACTTTATACTTCTGGGTCCTGTGAAAGAATGCAACTGAACAGTCACATTAGGTTGGATTCCGACCCATGACTGCATTCTAGAGCAAGCCACTTACACACTAAACAATCCAGCTTGGTCATTGGGGAGAGGCTAGCCTCAATGCTTTTCATCCAATCAGGGTAGAGGCTCAGGTATGCTTATTGTGCAAGTTTTTTCCCCAGGCATGACATCCTGTTGTGAGATTCAAAAAAATTCTGTTGTGTTTATCTTTTCTTTCTATAATTAGATAAAGGAGCATTCCAACTGTTCAATTTTTTTTTCTTTTACTTCAGTGTCGAAAACAAAAACCAGTAAATTGCAACAGGTAGCAAAATGGGCAGGCAGGATTTGAGGATTATTGGACAAATGTTAATGTTAGTAGTGTAATCTCACATGATAAATTTGTTGCTGAAACCAATCTGATTTTAAAGAGCATAACCTGTCTAGGACAAGTGTTATAAACTGATAATGTCCAGGCAGAATGAAAGACTGAGGAGTAAGTCATTGTGCAGTCCCCCATCCATCTGCCTTTTTAATCAAAGCTTGTAATGTGTATACTGTACTTTTCATTCTTTGAGATATAGATCTCTTTGTTGGGCATTTAAAATTGTAATTGTATGGTATGTAAAATTAAAGTGTGTATTATGACCGAGAAGTTTCCTGCTTCTGTCATTATCTTCTTTTTCTCTCATAAATTTGACTGTTTTTACACTGAGCTTTTGACATTACACTTTTCCTTTTTAGGACAATAAATGATTGAGTGAATATATGAATGAATGCAATATAGACAAAGAAACATGTCTTACATGTTTGACAGTCTCAGCTCATTGTATCAAACGGTTTTTACACAGACAAATATAATTCAATTTGGTCAGTGGACATCTTTGCGTTGATAACATTGAACATATTTTAAACAATAACATATCAAGCTAAATAACTAATTGTGGTATTTCATTCTACGTTTGGGGACTGCAATTGGCTCAACAACTTTTGTGCAATATATTTAATATGTACAGTACACACCACATAGTGTGACTGCAAGCAGTGCCAAGTGGGACGTATTAAACTCCAATCATTTACTTGTTGCAAGTGCTATATTAACAACACATCATCCACCATCAGGAGAACAAACAGTAGATGATAATGGAACTCAAACCTACATTTGTATTTCAAAAGGGGATACAATCTCAACAGAAGTTAAACTTGATGTTTTTTGTTGATGTTGTGTTTCCTGTAGGAAGCTGTCAAGAGGGAAGTCGTTGAAGAGACAGGGCTGATGTTTGAACCATCTACGGTGGTATTAGTAGAGAGTAATCATCTATTTGGATATTGGATTAGATTCACATTCATTGGTCATATAACAGGTATGTCAGTCATGTGTACAACTTAAGACAGAGACCAAGACCAGATGGTCTGTGACCAAGACCAAGACTTAATGATCCAAGACCAAGACCTCATGGTCAAAGACCAAATCTAGGGTCTGATGGTCCACAACCAAAACCGAGACCTGAATGGTCCATGATTAAAACCAAGACCACATGGTCCAGGTCCAAGACCAAGACCAATACCTAATGGTCCATAACCAATGCTGAAACTCGATGGTCCAAGACCCAAACTGAGACTGAGACCTGATGGTCCAAGACCCAAACTGAGACTGAGACCTGATGGTCCAAGACCCAAACTGAGACTGAGACCTGATGGTCCAAGATCAAGACCTTTAGACTTTATGCATGACTTGCATTTTCCATTATGAAATTTGTAAACAAGCTTCTGCCATTTGGATTGATGAGTGGTGACTTTTTTGTGTGGCGCTGGGGAAAGAGAGCAAGATGTGTGTTATATGCACTACCCACTTTGGCGGTGTTGATAGGTAATTGTAATGGTAGGTGGGGGTTTATGGATTGCCCTAACTGATTCGTAACTTGGCTTTGTCCGATTCCTGCATAATAGTAATAACACTTCTACCTATGTTTTATCCTTTGGTATTGTGCAACATAGTAATCTTCATAACTTATAACTTCATACCATACATAATTGTTTGCCTCTCATCAAATAGAGCAAATGGTTGAAGACTGGTAACCTTACAAACAGCATGTAATGTACGCTGCATCTAAATCGTAAAGTTGGCGTCTATTTTCTTATCCATTGTTTCGATCGAAGGTGGAAGATTAAAGACGCTGAATGAGGCAGATAAAGAATCTTTACAGGCAAGATGGTTTAGTGTTCAAGACATCAAACACGAAGTCAGCATCAGACTAAGGTAAGAATATCCCATCCAAAGAGCGTGGTTGCATCCTACAGGTACATGTAGATAAGGTTAAGCAAGGTTAGCCAAAAAGAAATCTGCTAACAAGATGGACAACCAAGCAGACTAGTCACATTAGGTTGCTGTTGATGCTTTTGTAATCAAAGTATGCATTTTGACTTTGTCAGAAACCATGGTTTAAAACCACTGTTAATGACAATACTACATGGCATTTAAACTGTGCTTTAAAAGGCAACAGTAGTGTTCTCAACTGTTAAATGTTTTAACAAAAGTGTATTCAACTGATACTTGAATGACTTGATGGAGGGCGGGTCTTGGATATTCAAAAGGAGACTGTTCCAGAGTGTTTTGCTGGCACAGCAATCGCTCTGTGACGTTAGTGGGTATGTGTGTATGAATAAACGTAACAGGTTGATTCACTATAGTTATTCATGGTAGTGCCTGTGCCTGTGTTTTACGCACATTTTTGATGCACTACACAGGATGAGCAGGAGCTGAGATGTCAGTGTATTCAATGTGGGTTGAATGTTTAACATTTCACTGTTACTTTTATTATTTTATTCAGAGCACATGATATAATCAACTTGATCCAGGCTGCATTAACCTACCTACAGAGAGATGCTTTGCATAGACATGCAGCAATCTTGCCCATACATAACTCACATAAGCATATGTGTATACGGGCTATGCTTGTCAAACGTGTTCAGTAAGTTAGACTACACATATACATCATACAAATATCTTGTCTGTTCTTTTTGTGTGTCTACGATTAATTGTTTGACAAAAATATGAACAACTTTTGCGATAGAGTGTGGAGCGTTTAAAGTTCTGATGTTGTTGGCAGCAGAGTGTGGGTTCAAGTCCCGGTCATGGCATTTGTGTCCTTGAGTAAAGTACTTGACCATAATTGCTTCATCCATTGTGTGTTGTGTCACGCCCTTACATGTAAACCCAATATGCTCATCGTGAAAGAGAAGGAGCTTGCCCAGGGCCCAATTTCATAGTACTGCTTAAGCACACAAAGTAGCTAAGCACAACAAAATGATGCTTACAAAAATAAGGTTACCAGCTAAACTACCATGTCGAATGTACAATTTGTGACTGGTATCGAGCTCATTTCTGCTTAGCAGACAATCGTTAAGCAAAATTTTTCTATGAAATTGGGCCCTGGTATTTCTGGTACAGTTTAGCAGCAGTTGCGCCATCACGCTTCCCTAGTAGGCACTTTGAGGCTTAACATAAGCATTCCTTCTTAACACGTCCCTCCTCTGCTTGTTTCTCTTTGTTCCAGCACCTTGAGTACCTTATTGGTAGTATAAGTGCATGGTATAAGACTCTGGTATTTATTGATAGTGGGTTTTCTCCAGAAGAGAAACAGTGAAGAACTGTAAAATAGGTTAGACAGACTTTGAGTTGCATTTGTTTAATACATGGTTTCCTGCACTCTTTAACTTGTTTGATTGACAAGCTTAACTGGTTCATACTTTCTTCCTGATCAGAGATGAGTTTTACATCTTGCTGTGCATGGAGGACAAACCACATTTCCCACTAGTGAAAGGAACATCCATTGCAGAAGAAGCGCTACGTACAATTGACAAGGTTAGAAATGTCAGGTCAATTCTAACTGGCCTGTGATTTCCATATGTCAGTATTGGTTTGGTAAACCTCTCTTTTTCATGAAGAGAGACCAAGAACCTTGGTAATGAGACCAAAGCTAGACTTTATTGTTGTGTTATCTTATGGGAACCAAGGTTCATTTGTTAAATAGCACCCTTGTTTTGTTAGTTTTAACAAGTTTAATTGTGTAGGGCACAGTGAAGCAAGACTTTATACAACAACCATCCTGTGGGGCTCCCAAAGTCATCTTTCAATAGACTTATACACTTGAAGAAGACATTTGAGTAGGGCGCCCTCGGCTAGAGGTCAAAAGAAGGTTGCCCAACGGCCCATGCACACATAGGTGTGTTTTTTCCATTGTTTCATCATCGTTTTAGATGTCGTCATTGCATGAGGTCCATAACAAGTTCCAAGGCCAGTGATCGTCATGGTCATCAACCCTGTTTCACGGCTGTGCTTTGATTTATTGAAAAGGGCGAACATCCTGCCATTTTTGGTCAGGGTTGCAGCATCAAAATGTGGCTCCATCAAAAACATGGCATAAATTACCTTGACAAGGGTTTGCAGTAAAGTAGGGTTTACAGTCCAAATCTGTTGTCTGTCTGCATGTTTTCATTCTCGTGGCAGTATTAATGCAGGGTGAATGTTTTGATGTCAATCAAGTTACTTATTTGTATATTTAACTTGTATTGTTTGCTTTATCTGAACACTAGGAGATCTTCACTGCCAGTACTGGTTGTTTCCTACGTGGTTTGTTGTGTATTGAACATATGGGTCGTCCTCATGGTTCAGCAGACGGTGTGTGCCTCAACCTACTTGCTGTAACTGACTTCCAACGAGAACTGAAGAATCCCAACTATATGTGGCATCACATTGCTAACCCTGAACTCAAAACCATCTTAAGAAACAAAATACCATCACAACATTGTTTAAAGTGTCCATAGAGTTCTTACTGAAAGTGGAAGGGATTATTTAAATGCCAAGTTACTAACTAGAAAGTGATCATATCATGACTACAAGGTACACACTGCAATTGCTTGAAGTTAAGGGACAAATCTGTTTTGAATGTTTTTTTACTTTAATCTTATTTTTTTTAATTTCGTCTCGGTGTGTAGAACTTTAATCTGTTTTTGTCCTGCACATGTACAGGTTGATGTGCAGTTGATAAGATGCACACCATTGATAACTAAATTGGATCATTACTTCACTCAAACACTCAGTCTTGTCTTTGTTCTCCCATCGTTTGACTTCTGTCTTTTATGACGTTCCTGTTGGTTTTGCGATGGAAGTCCTGGATGTGCACCTAGACATGTTTGTGGACCCAGTAAATTGAAATATTTTCTTTATTCTCCCACTGGTTGAAGTCCCCAATGGTTTTGTACACAAAATCAAACTGATGGTGTACATACTTGGGTCCTTTGCTCAGTGCTCAGTTCAATGGGACATACTCACAAACACACATTGTCTTCAACAGTCACAATGTCCCTGTAAGACATTGTTATGAAACAGATCAATATAATGCACGTATTATTATCCGAAATAACAGGAAAAGGGAAACATTTATTACCATCCAAATAATTGTAACAATATTGATGACATGTACAGAGAAACAGAATGGCATTTTGGCAGGTAATGCACTACAAACCAGTAAAGTGTTCTAATGTTGATGGTTTGAGTTTGCAGAACGTTATATGAGTAAATGGAGTGATATTATTATAAACCCTGTGCTTATGTGTCTACATTGGAGCACTCTGCGGCAGTGAAGTCTCCACTGTGCAGAGTCTCAAAACTTACATTTTAACTGAAAATACGTTGACTTGGTAAATGGGCATCATTGGCATCATCATAGTCCTGAGACTCATGACTGACTCATTGAGAGCCTTTTGATGATGGAGTTCCACCTCTGCCTGCCCAAAGCTGACCGATAGGCTGACCGGTAGGCTGAGGTCAGAGACATGCCTGTCAACTCCTTTACTCTATCGGTCCAGCAGAGTTTCTTGTGCCACATGAGTAACCTTCAAGATTCAACATTCAACCTTCAACATTTCCCTGAACATTAATCTTCTCCAGATTATCTCCTTTTCTTGAGACATGGCCAAAGTACTCTTGTTTGGTTTTGATAATCCTTTGGCACATAATTGTAATCCCCAATCAATTCTCTGACATTATCGTTTGTTTATGGCATCAGCTTCCAGTGTTTACCTTACAGCTAGTGCAAGATTCTTTATGCTATTCCAAAATGTGTTTTACAAACAATGTACATATAATTGTGTACATTACAGCCAAAATATACAAGAAATATGTAGAATACATTACACATATTTTGAAAGTGAGTAGCCTGAACCTTAAAGTGTAGGGGGTGATAATTGTCTCTTCAACTTTTTTATATTTAACTGCTGCGCTCAGTGAGGCATTCTAAAGTTTACACCCCCTCCCCCCGCCCCCATAATGCCCCCATAGCTCATGCTCATGCTGTTTTCTTTATCAAAAAACTTCACAGATGCCGCACTGTTTACTTACGAATACAGATATATATTTGCAATATTTTAATGGTTAATGTATATGTGACTACAATGTATATTGTATATATGAAGTTAAGTTTGATTTTTTTAGGCTTCAAGAGAGCCAATTGTTTTTGTGATACGTTGCCCACATAGAGTTACGCTTATTTTTTTATCTATTTTTGCATAAAGCTTTTAAAGCTCTGAAATACTAGAATTCCCAGTGTAGACTCTGCTGAGAATCCTGTGTTATTCAAACCTTGCACATGTTTCAAAGTGGTTAATAAATCATTGCAGTTTTTTAGACAGCTTGATGCTTGTGTTAAGGCATCTCATTTAGTAGTTAGAAACTTGATCTCATATTAATAAGAATCTCAATTTCTCGGTACCTGTGAATGCCACAACAGAGTGCACCTTATCACAGCTGAATCACCTGAGTCATGCAAGGAGGCAGAATACCAGCTATAGGCTGAGTACCAACCCTTATCAGCTCTAACCTGAAATGATAAAGCCCTCATCCAATAAACTTGCCAAACTTTGACACCTCTCTTTATTTGTGTTTACATTGTGTTTAAAAGTACCACTAATGTACTTTAAATGGGTAGCATGTCCTGAAATTGTGGGCACATTATTATAAGATATCCCCAAAACATATCGATTAAGTCATACTAAAAACTTTCTTGAAAAGAACATTGTGTAGTTTATGTTAATATCAAATATAAAGTAAATACAATATATACCTATTAAGTCTTAAAAGAATACCTAGATTGATTGTGTATGTCACAGGGGATTTTGTTTTCACTGAACATAGACGTAAGGGGACTCTTTGGTTAATTGGGGCAGGGAGGATGATTTTCCCAAAACTGAACACATAAAAAGTGCCAATTTCTAATACCATATACAAATTCTTATTTGCTGTCCTTGGCCAATTTGTTTTCTTCTTCTTGCTGTGGCGGAGTTTCTCCCACTGTCGTTGACCAATTTTAGGACAGTTGTCCCCCCCCCCTCGGTTGTACACCCCTATGTCTCTGAAATTGGATTGTAACAATACACATCTTCAGGTTTTTCATAAGAATGGGACTATATTTAACTTTAAATATCTATACTTATTGTAGATTCTAGTGGTGCCATGTGGCGATACACACTGAATCTATCATTTAGATTGGAATAAGTAACTAGAACTTACTTGACCAGGCTTGAGAAATAGAAGTATCCAGAGTTACTGCTACATAAACCAATAAGACAATATTAGTTTGATTTTACCCTTACATTAGACTTGTGGACAAGTCGTTAAAATGTTTTGGGCGGTGATAGCAGAACGGCTCTCTCGCATCAATACCCTCGCGAGACTGCTGCCCTGCATGAGACTACTGCTCTCGTGACTATGACCGCAAGAGCAGTAGTCTCGCGCGGAACAGCAGTCTCCCGAGAGTATAGTTGCGAGAGAGACGTTTCACTATCACCACAACGAACATTAAATGACTTGTCCACAAGTCTATCCTTGCATCTTTGTGTGATACGCACTGTAAAGGTGCTTTCCGAGTGCGGAAATATACTACTAAATATTCTACTAGGGTGAGATTTGAACCCAAGTTTTGTTAGTGAGGAAGCAGATATCTTGGTGGTCTAGTGGCTATGCTGTAGAATGCAGGATTGTGGGTTTGAATCCCATTGAAGTGAAGGATTTAGAAAGCAATGACTATACAGTGTTGGATTAATAAAGTTCATGTAGACATTCCTTATTGGTAATTTTTCACCCCAAGATATTCTTAGTTTACAATAAAATTATGCATTCTTGTGTGTGGTAAGGATAAGGGACCAATTCTTCAATAGTAACAACCAAATTTGTTCAAATTATCAGATTGTTAATAAAAACTCATACAAGAGTACATACATACAAACATTTGTACACGTCACCTTTTTTTCCTAGAGGTTCAAAGAGCTTTCAGGGTTGTTATATAGTCCATACATGTACTTAATGGGGTACTGGTATTAAAGTAGGTAAACAATATATT
>CM021527.1:20502032-20515338 GCA_010994315.2 Pisaster ochraceus
GTGTCGTGGCCCCCCACCCCTGTGTCGTGGCCATAGGGTAAGCTCAGTTGCTGTTTTCTCAACTGCGGGAACTGGTCAAGCGTAGAAACCACAATCCTCAAACAACAAAAGGTGTCTACCATTCTGTCAAATCATAGGCCCCGCTGCGTTGCCTTTTTGCTCTCCCAATGACACCATGTACCTTCTGTTTGCACACTTGCCCAAGTAAATCGATATATTCATGAAGATAAACCTTTCTCCTCTACTAGTCGTTGGAGTTTCGGCAGCAATACTTCCACGGTTTGTTTGTGTACATTGAATTGTACACAGATTGAATGAGCAGACTCACTATCCTCACATGAGTTTGTGGAATGGAGTGGAGTGGAGTCTGAACTTCAGCGGTGATGTGCCATGCAGAAGCAACGTCAACTTGTTTGCAATGGTTTGCGATGTGCAACTTAGTCGGCATTTATGATAAACTCGACCATGTGTGTGGACATCGCTATGGTAAACACGAGATCGCAATGGTAATCTTGACAGCAGTGTGTGGCGGGTGTATGTTCGATTGGCTACCGTTATAAGAACTATGTTACATATTGAGTCTCTTCCAACAAGATGGAAAACTATTCGGCAACAGGGAATGTGTTTACTACTACTACTAGCACATACAACAATGTCACAAACTCGGGCCGATTTGACGTCAAGATGTCGGCTGAATCTATCAATTGGAATATACTTTTCTATGCCATCATTGGTCCCATAGCTGTCACCGGGAACACTTTGTCGGTATTCGTCTCTCGTCGAATACTGAAATATCGAGAGAGTATTCCTGATATGATTACAGGAACACTAGCTGCATTTGATTTACTGAATGTCATATCTGTACATACTCCAACAATCATTTCAATGGCTAACAACAGGTGGACTGGTGGAACTTACGTCTGCTCCTACCAATATTTCATGGCTTGGTCATGCCTCAAAACTTCCTTCTTTATCATCTTATTACTCACAATAGATCGATACATTGCCTTGGTCAAGCCATTCTACTACCGAGCCAAGGTGACAATTCGGAAAATGAAGATAGCTGTTCTTGTCTTGGTTCTCTTCAGTTTCGGCAGTACGTCTGTTACCATTATATGGTTTTCCAATGAGATAGGTCTATTGCCAAACTGGTACCTATGCATGAACGTATGGGGTACCGCCAGCGAGTATTACAGCTATATTCTAGCCTTTTATGGACTGACTTTCATATTAGGTGTAGTAGTGTTTAATGTCTGTAACATAGGAATAGTGTATTCACTAATGAGACACAATAAGAAGACACAGAAGATGCGATTGCGAGTCCTATCAGAGGCCCAGGACCGACGGGAGAGGCGAGTGGCTAAGATCATTGAATCTCTGTCTGTGGTCTTCATGATGTTTTGGATGCCTTACTTGGTAAGTATTCACTTATAATATCAAGGAGAAAGGACCCACTGTGGGTCCATCGCGGGTCCTTTCTGTGGGCTTATACCCATGCCTAGAGTGCAGGGAATCCCCTAGTTGCGATGGTCGTAACCCCTTCATCCTCCCCGACGGTCGCACAGGATGAAGGAATGATGGAGGGTTACGATCATCGCAACTAGGGGCTCCCCCACATTGTTCCCGTGCTTTGCTACACTACATGTATTTTCCTAATTCCTTTTATACAAACCTATATCCCTAAAATCCTCTAAAGAGTTCACGAGATTCCAAGAACACAATGAAGACACAATAGGGGACACGCCATGCCCCATAACGAGCACCAAATGTGTAGTTAGGGCACGGATTTCTACCTCAATGAATAGGGCAACTGCTACGTTCTACTGTAAGTTTTTATATGACTCATTGTGACCAAAAGTATAATCTTCTCGATGAAAAGGTGACGGTCCTTAGAATCTAAATGGAGGTTTAGCGGTTGAAAGGATAACAATGGACTTGTTTACGGATGTGTGGTGAACTAAAAACAACCCCATTTTGGGTTTGTCTCGCTCTCACTGTTGAACAAAGATGCCATACAACATTAGGTGGTCCTGTATTAGGTAAAATACCGAATAAGATAAAATCATGTATAGAAGCATCAGCTTCCGGGGGATTCGGCGCATGCCCGCCCATGTGTCAATTTTAATGTTTGCATAATCGAAAAATAAGAACCGTGCGTGTCGAGTAAAACTTTTAGCTGAATTGTAGTACGTCAGGTATTGTATTCAGAACATAATAGTTTTGTAAACAAACAATTCGAAGGCAACAGATTGTAAATAATATTTAATATATTATATTATCGGTGCAGCCGGGGCTCAAATGACATCAAGTGATTCCCATAAGACACACGTCTTGTGTAGGTCAACATCCGGGACTATTCATGATTTACTGCTGTTCAAGTTTTTGTATAGTTCAGCAAATATCTTGGCGGGGATTTGGATTTTAGAAGCAACAGAATAAAATAAGTCGGTAAAAAAAAAGTATTTTGGGTAAAAACACTTTCGATTTCAGGATATCGTCAGTTGTTGGTTCCGTTAAGATTACTGGACTTGGGTCCGGTCAGAGGTAGGTCCAGCGGGTATCTCGAACCACGAGGAAAACCTTGAATAATCCCGTATTGTACAGGCCTTTAGTTCTACAAAATAATACGACCAGGGGTGGATTTCACAAAGAGTTAAGGCTAGTCTTATCTCGAGTTAGGACGAGTTACTCGTCCTAACTTAGGACTAGCCTTAAGTTTTTAATAACTCCTAGGACTAGTCCTAAGTTAGGACTATCTTTGTGAAATCGACCCCTGACCCAAGTTCCCATCCCTCTCCGACCGCACGCACACATTCTCAAAAATGCACCCTTTTTACTTTACATCTTCCCGTACACTTTGTACACACAATTTCTTGTGGAGCATCCCGGTCTTTAGAATTTCCGTATGTAGACCATTTTTCAATTTGTGTTTTGTCCTCAGTTCCCATAAATCAAATTATAAGAACACACACCGACTTGGTCTATTATACGTTACAATGCTACCTCGCAAGGTTCTTCAGAAAAGAATTCTTTAGAAGCTTTTAATTCTTCAGAAAATGAACAACATAAAAACAATGGCAGGACATCATAACTTCGATATGTCAGGATGCGAAGCGAGGCGTCCTTGCTATATTTCAAACACTCGGATCTCTTTTCGGTTTTCAACATGGAGCAACGGGTAGATACCCCACACATCGTTTTATTGTTCACTTGTTTAAAGAATTTTCTGTGGAGTACAGTTTGAACTAAGAAAATATGGTCGAGCATTATTCCATTGTGTAAAAAATACCCTGTAAGTCATCGGGCACTTCACCAGAAACGCTGAATTCTGAAAACGGCGCAGACAATAGAAGTTTTATGTGTGATCGACAAGGAAACTGCACGTCAGTTTTGCACCAGCAAGGTTTTAGGGTCAGAATTTTAGTATTCTGTTTAGATAGAAATGTAGGTTATATATCATTGTGTTATGCATGTTTTGTTTTGAGGAATACACTTAATTCCACGAAAAGTCAAAAACAGACAACGGTTTTCTCAATCCCTTGCTGCCAGCAACCAAGCCAGGGCGGCACATGCGCGTACAAACAGGTCTATACAAAACATTATAGTTTGTTTTATATTACAAGTCTTGCTGTTAACGTTTTTGATAACACATAAATAAAAATATGACAAAAGTAATGTTCCCTTTCACTTGCTCTTCCACCCCGAATTTTAGGGGATTGTTGACAACTATTCTTGCACAATGTCAACATGTTTTTTTGTTTCGACCCTTTCGCCATTTTCATGGCAGAGATTGTACACCAATAAATAGGACAGAATAATTGTAAGCTGGCCTATATACTCGAAAGTCAAATGTTCACCTGTCTCGCTTTAAAATACGAAAAATCTATTAAAATTACTGTTACAGTCTGATTATCCTGGGTAAAACTGGGTGGCATTTAAATAAAATGAATTAGAGCTGACCGAGAAAATCGATGATCATGTAGTTCGAGTGGATGATATTACTGTATGAGCAGTTTAATGGCAATAGGATTTCTTAGTATTAAGGTTTCAATCAGCGGCTATAATGAAATTGGGAATGAGCGGCTGTTTTCTCTGTCACTAGTTGCTCTGTTACTATAAAATGGATTGAATTTTGCACAGATGTGGGGGTGCAGTAGAATAGAGTCTGTTGACCCGGTCTAGTTCGGCTAAAATATCCGATGTGATTTCTTCTTTCGACCTCAAAGTAAATTCCTCATGTGTACAGTCCACAATCGACAACCTTTCTTACCCATAAAGCAGTGTCGGAAAAAAACCCTATAAGTCCTGTCCCCAGTTTAACTTTGCTCAGAACAGCGCTGCTTGACAACAATGTTGAAGAACTCTTAATAACTACTTTCAATAGCGTCAGTAATTAGTCGTAGGTTTCATTATATTAATCACTGTGTCTACAAAGCTTACCTGTTTGTTTAACTGAATTAATTACCCATGTCCCATGGGACGCTTGTACATGGTTTATCAGATTATTTCAACTTGCTTCAACCAGTTTGCCTTTGGTGTTGGCAGACCTCGATGGCGCTAAAGGGGTGGGGAAAATTTCGGAGGTTTGGTCTTTTGAGATAAACAACTATGAGGAAATAAATGCCACCATGTACTGGAGGAATGATGTCCGCATATTATTTATATCTGACTGTTTCAAACGGTCAATTCATAGATTGTTCCGAGTCCGACTAGCACGGGTGTTAATCTCGTGGACGTGTAGGAATACAGCACCACACTTGTTGGTGGCCAATTAGGGTCAACCTCCCATAACCATTTCACCAACCCTCACCCTGAATCTCACATTCATGCAATTATAATACACTTGTGCTAAATTATTAGCTAATTTGTTGTAAAACAACAACACTAATCAATCAATCAAAATGAGCAGGCAAAAATTAGGTAATGACTTGTCTAAAAAGTAACATTTGCCAGCACACTTTTATTTCTGATGAAAATTAAACGGACAACTAAACTAACTGTGCTGATAAAATACGTTAGAGTTGTGCGAACATCGGAGCAAATGACGGAGGTGTGTCTGTATGCAATAGCCTAACCCCTTATCTCTCTTCGGCTGATTTTGTTTTCTGAAAGCAGAACTACAGTTGGAAGAAAAAAACGTAATGATCAGAATACTTTGCCTCAAAATAAAACTTAGAAAGGTTGCGAATGCACCGAGAGTATTCTAATCTTCCACTGGGGTCTTTAATCGGGCCCTGGACCCCACACCGTTCGTAGGCTTCGTGCTGCGTGCTTGCATGCCTCTCAAGCTTCCACTAGTAGGCCTAAAGAAGAAAAAACACACGAACAGATCAGACTTCTCCTGCTCAAACACAGAAAGGCTTGTTACTTGATCAATCACTTCCCTTGTGGTTTTACTTGAATATATAGAGAGCATCCCGTTTTCGAGGGGACTAATCGAGCACCAGACCCTACTCCACGGCTATAGCCTTTGCATTATACGCTAACACATTCACAGAACGACCTTGTCCTCTTACATGCCTTTAGCGGTAGTAAAAAAAAGGGGAACAAATAAATGTGCGAAAATTACCTTTGCCCGAAAGGTAACCCAGTTAAATGTATAATACATCATGACCACTGCATTTGAAATGTCTTTGTACGCTGTGTTCCAATTATTTTTTCTTTAGGTTAATGTTCATTCACTCGTAGCCATGTTTGGTTTCATACCACACTACGATACATTTGCCCCTTTCTTGCGATACTTATAGAGGTAGGATTTTAGATTGTTTTTTTTATCAACGTATGCTTATTTAAAGGCCCCATTTTCAATAAAGATACAAAATAAGTCACCTGTGAAAGTTTCAGCTGACTTGTTGAGAAAACAGCAAAAAACTGTCACCCTGTATTTTCATCAAGAACGTTGAACCCATCCTTCAGCGGGGTGACGCGGATACCAACCGCAACTTCGGCTACAGCATTAACAAACGGACACCACGGAAGTTTGTATCTCCAAAACTCGCCTTGAGTTTCACAGAACTTGAGTTTTACGCTCTATTGATCAACACCAAGGTACTCCTATTTCTGGTGCCTAAACATTTTCGAAGATTTTTTTTATTGCTTTCTAATCAAGGGGGCATTTTGGGTAACAAATTCAGAGCGATTTCCAAAGTAATGCCATATCTTCAAGCGCTCGTACCTGCCAGCGCAGTACAGTATGCTATTTTCAAACAGTAACCTATACATATAACATGTTTGCTCTCCTAGTTTACGAGTACTCTAAACGAAATTCGACTCCGTGCGTAGATGTCACACTTTGATTAATCAGTTCGTGAATCGAAGCCTATAATTGTGCGTTAATTGTACATTACATACATCAACATGACTATCTGTCGCTAATGCACGCTTGAACTCTATTGATCAACACCAAGGTACTCCTCCTTCTGATGCCCAATTAAAGACTAGTCTAGAGTCAATATTTTATTGGGCATTTCATGGAAATATGAAATGAACGTGAGCCGCTTAGACGAATTAAATGATCAGCCTATAGCTTTTCATAAAGCAGCCTGACGGGCTAATAAACTGCTTTTTTATAACTTGCCCACAGGAAGTTTTAGCGGCTCAGATTTTAAAATAATTGTATGTATTGTGATAACTGTATTCTTTCTGATGTATGAACGGTAGCGATAACAAATAGTTTAATGGTCGAATGAAGTCGAACTAAAAGTCACACACGAAAATAAATTAGAACATTTTCACAGCAGATTATTCAAATCTGAAAAGGGTGAAATGTGAGCATTGTAAACAAAGAGGATGCAGTTTTTTAGTGTGGCCCTTTGGGCAAATTGAGAAGAGGTGTTAATTTTTAAAATATAAATAATATTGAGCGTGCATGAATTTTAAGCCGAAGTCAAATTTTGTGTTGGCACAGGTAAATGTTTATTCTGTAAATGTAGCGTGAAGATGAATGCTGAATGAGTATGACAGTGTATAGAGCAAAATGCACAAGACAACAT
The DNA here is from genome assembly GCA_010994315.2 of Pisaster ochraceus. Lineage (NCBI taxonomy): Eukaryota > Metazoa > Echinodermata > Asteroidea > Forcipulatida > Asteriidae > Pisaster > Pisaster ochraceus. Next base: position 20,509,025 of record CM021527.1, read on the forward strand.
TGAACAAGTGCTTTGTTAATAATAGTGGCTTTTTATATAGCGCTAATATCCGTCACTTAGTGCCGCTCAAGGCGCTTAAACATTAATTATTTTCCTGAAAGGTATGGCGGGCTACATTTGAAGTATGAGACCTACTCCTTTACATAGCACCATGTAATGGTTTACAAGTTGCTGTGGCGCAATATGCAGCCATTAAACCAGGAACACCGGGGCGGACCCCTTCTCTTTTCGATAAGTGCACTGGGTTCTTTTACGTGCGTTACACAACACACGGGATCAACGGCTTTACGTCCCATCCGAAGGACGAAGCAATAATGGTTAAGTGTCATGCGCAAGTGTCACGACCGGGACTCGAACCCACACTCTGCTGATCAGAAACGCCAGAGTTTGAGTCCGGTGCTCTTATCCGCTCGGCCGCGAGCGGATAGTGGCTGAAACACTCTCCAAAATTGTGTGTACTGTGTACTTTTTACATTCAATTTCTCACCAACATTTAAACTGTTCCTTAAGCATGTACATTAATTTAGTTTATGCTCTAAATTAACACTCAATTGTAAGTGTTGAATCAAACCTAGTAGGTGAACGATAATGTATTGAAAACCATTCAATTTTATCCACATTTCGTTGCTGTCATTTTGGTTAATCAGTTGTCGTTATATAACATAAATCATAATTGAGTTCATATCAGGATTTATTTTATGTAGTCAGGAAAGTACAATCAATATCATTTGGCTAAAGCCTGACTTTTGTATCCTATTTTTTTTTTTTTTTTTTAAGAATTGCACATATTGGCCTTTATATATTCCGATTTATAAACAGACAGTTTCCTTTGGCGTCAGTAAGCTTGACTTGATAAGTTGATACTCTACTGATTAGTTATTCCCACCTTGTTCATAATCACCCTAATTGATAAACTTAACTATCACTGGGAACCGTGCATTCTGGACGCTGTGTCACCCTCTACATAAACACTGCACCACCCGTAGCTGATGGAAGGCTGGAGATGCAGTTTTGTTTGCAAGACACTTGCAGTAAATTTACAAAATCATTGTTCGAAAGATATACCCTAGGCTTATTTTTTTCGAACAATTTTGTCCTTTTCGTTAATCATTGAATGTCAGCATGTTTCGTGTTCAGTTGTAATATTTGCCTGTCAATAAACAGCTAGTTGCGATAATTGTGTATAAGGTCATAATTAATTAACACTAGTTTTTAAGTATTTAATAGGTATCAAAATGCAAATTGTAATTTGTTATTGATTAGCGCATAGAACAAAAGTCACCCAACAAACGGAAATTCCATAGATTGATGTCGGTAAGAGACTAGGCGCTAATGTCTCGTCATTTTAAAGTGACACAACTGTAAAGGGAGGACATTGAAAACGGTTCTGATTTTGTTCAACAAATACATTTGTATTTTAAATTATGTCTTTGTTTAATCAAGCTGTATGATGGTTATTCGGCTCCGCTCAAAGCTTGCGTTGGCTCACTTTGATGCATGTTTTCCGATTTAAGGTTGTGCTGTTTTTTCTTTATGGTTTTAGTTTCTCTTCCTGTTTAAGCAATCCCTTTCTATGTCCAGCTTAGCTGCTGTGAAAAGCCGCCACATTATCAACTTATAAAAGGTTACAACTTATCGAACATAATCAGACTTCAGTTGGCGTTTCCCATGCCTGCATAAAAAAAAATTGTTTCAGTAACTTAGGTTTTCTGCTTTTGCAGTATTTAGGTGACCGTGAGAAGGAAAAAGAAACGGTTTTGATCCATGCATCCTTATACCGTCATTGTTTATATACCTGGTTTTTTTATGACAACACTGAGCCTATAGTGAACACGAGTTGGCCTACATCTGCAACCACATATCGGTATGCTAATTTGGTAAGGTCGCGAGCACCTATTTCAGTAGTTCCGTTGCAAAATGGTTTCAGTGTTGTCTTTTCCAACAACTGCACCGTAACATCCGTTCTTTATTTTGGCCTACACATAATGATGGCTTATTATGCATGCTACGTTTGACGCTACTCGGGCCTGTATTCAAAAGTTAATTAATCTCTATATGAACCATTTAACGACAAAGCTGGTCTAATACGAAACACTTAATTCCACAGAGAATGAATCAAGCCTTGATTTATTTCCATCATACATTATTCAAGGCATTTGCATTGTGCATAAAGCACAATGCGGGTGCGAAGGTTTCGGTTACAGTCTTTGTTTTCATGAATTCTGTTGGACATTTTTGTTATTCACAAGTTTTTGTTAAGAAACGTGTGCAGTAAATGTGAATCTGAATGTTTGTTTAAACTGAAACCGATGCAGTTGGCGGCTGTAATAAACGACAGACGTGTATTTTTCATTTTCCTCATTAACAAAACAACGTGTTCCTTTACACTGTGTGAGTATCGAGTATTTTGTTACATGTTCATGTATTTTGAATCGCCGCAAACAACATCTGTGAACATTTGTGAAATATTTGTTGAAACGCAACTATTCGGAAATCGTCGTCTGAATTTTTGTTTTCAAAATCCAAAACAATGAAGGTATTCCGTTTCCTCAAATTATTATTTCATTCCCTCGAAACGTTAGCTCGTTCCCTCAAAATGCAATTTCGTTTTCTTGAAACATTATTTTTGGACCCCCCTTAATGCAAATTGTTGATGTTTTTAAATATTCTTTTTTTTGTAATTCAGCCTTTGTGCTGCGTTGACAGTTTGTTGATACTAATCTATCTAGAAAGAGTAATTCTATTTGTCTGAACGAAATACTATTGTATGTAAACGAAATAATTTTGAGGAAACGAAATAGGCCCTACTTTTGCATGTGAAAGAAATCATTTTCAAGGAACAAAATAGTACGAGGTACATGTAAACAAAATGGTTTTGAGGGGACGAAATAATTATTAGAGGGCGAAGAAATATTTTTTTCAAGGGAACGAAATCATTTATTGTTATTACTTGTTTGTGTTATAGGCCTACCCGTCCTACGTTTTCATCACTTGACCCTTTAGGTGGGTCTGTATTAAAGTAAACAAAGGTGATTAATTGAATGGAAACCCATTAGATTTCGTTACCTTGGTAACGCTTAATAATTTCATTTCAAGTAACCGTTGAATTGTGTACATGTGAGTACATTTAATGTACACCGGAACAATTATATAACATATTTATTTGAAAGCCTAAAATGCCTTTGGATATTAAGTCAACTCATCGAAAAACGTACACACCAACTAAATATAGAAGTGGCCCTAAGGGTAAATGGGATGATTTCAGAAGTTCAAAATATAGGGCCAGCCGCTTTGTCCTGAAAACAAACAAAACCCCAACACTCCAAAGTAAACCCATGAATTAATAGATAATAACTTTGAAACAAGTTCGCTTTTTCACGCAGAGAAATCACACACGCGGTCGTAGTGGGGATGTTTGTTCCTGTCTTGCACGACGTCTGCATTATTAAGTCCTGGCAAATTGGACCAGTCGGAAACTAATACTGTCATTTTGGTTATTAGTGGTTTAGGTCTTCATCCCATCGTCCTATGACAAGACAGTCCATCATGTTGTACTGCGTGCCCCGTCCACTTTAACGCTATGCTGTTAAATGACAGGACGAGTCTAAACAATGCATGATGCATCTTGATTCTCACTAATCAATGTGTAATACGCGCAGAGCCACTTCAAATGACGTGGATACTAAACAAGCTCAGTCAAATTAAAAGCAAAGCTTGATTGAAATAGCCTATAGCGTGTCTAGGCCTAAGTAGTCCCACTCTTCCGGTTCAGATGTTTTCTTCCGTTTGAACGTCTTTAGGATGTTGGCGTAAATTAGCTAGACACCATTTACAATGGCCTGATCATAGACAGAAACTGATGAAACATGGCAGCAGGGATGAGTTTTTGCAGGAGTGCTTTGGGGTGACGTTGACAGAGTTTCAGATATTTCTGGAGGATACTGGCTTCTAATTATGGACTTTATAATCGATGAGCTTTCTGATTGAAAGTAATTCACGCGTTTTAATAAATGCAAATCGTGCGCTTTGTCTTTAGGATATAGTACACTTTAAACAAATAGACACAGTTTTTAATAGTCAAGCGACTAGTTTTTCCTCGTCTTTCCATGGTGTCTGAATCGACAAAGTTGATTGGTCAAGCGGCCTAAACGTTTAGTCATAAACGAACCGACTAAGCAAATTAGTAAAATTAGTAAAACAAATTAGTAAAATGACTAGTTTTTACTCCTTGGTTTATTTCAAGCCAGAAGAGAAATGTGTGTGGTAAAAACAAACTCGTCACAACTTTAGGAAACTCCATTGTTCAAAACCTAAAAATCTTTAAAATGTACCACATAAAAGGCAAGAATGTGGCGGTTAATACCGCACTGTTTGTGCACATTTCAATCATTTGTAGGGCAAAAATAAACTGGCACTGTTTACAGTAATTTACAGATAATATATAGAATCAGCAAAAAAGATAAAAACATCATTGTTTTATAGTTTCAGTTTGAACGCTTACAATTTACGAAGTTCATCTAGACCCAATTTTTCTGTTAAATAATGTACACAACTTCTCCATAGGAACATACAAAATAACTTGACAAAACAGAAACTGTTGTTCATTCTCGAAAACGTTAGACTCGTGATTGTAATGAAACTTCTAAAGCGTTGTTTTAAGATGTATATTTTGAAAACTATAGATGGTTGGAGTGAATGCATTTATCCCAAAATCAGTCATGTATTGTACCTTTAAAATTATGATTCCTAAATGCACACATAATCAAAGCTGTCAAAAAGGAAGAAACATTCGTACTTGCACACATTACCCTTATCTTGAACTGTCATAAAACAAATGAGACACGCTAACCACAAGAACGGGAAATACGGGGAAGATCATTTTACAGTCATCTTAGCGATGGATGGATTCAGCACTTTATACAACTTTATTCGTTTTAAAGTCAACTCTCCTTACAAAGAGCACATTTGAAAAAAAGGCTCTGGTTGGAACGTGGTAAATTTAAAGTCCCAGTACCCTTATTGTACAATCGCTATGTGTTACAGCATAGAGAAAGGACCACATGGTTACAGCAAGGTACTGTTAGAAGGAGGAAACCAGGCCAGTTTGCCAGTTCTCTGAATGAGGAGAATCGAATGTAGGCTATGCTTGCCGAGTACTCAGAATAATACATCAGTCTTCAAACTGCTACCTGATTCATTTTACATGTGTATTTCTTTGTGGTTGTGATGAAGACCCAGGAGTACACATGTGATTGTGATGTGACACGCTCTCGAATTGCTCCACTTCAGATAGCTGAATAAAGATTGGATAAACAAACATTTAATAATACATAACAATTATACAAATAAACAACAAATTAAGTGAGCCTATATTTATGTCTATCTCGTAATGAACAGGAAAACAGAAACGTAAAATATTCAACTTTTAGGGGCATTGCTATTTGTTTCGATGACTGAGGGTGTATTGAGATTGGAATGAAAAGTTGTGGTGTAACTTGGTATGAACGTGTTCGTGCTCTTGTGGTCGATGGAAGCGGTGTATCGGGTGCCTACAATCAATCATGTAACAACTTGAGATATCAAGTTCCTTTGGAGAGATAATGTCGCCATTTTATCGGATTGTATATATACATGTATATAAGCGATTCTGTACACATTATCACATTGACTGGTACAGAGAACTACCTGTTTTGATTCATACTTTATGAGGGAGTTCAGCATAATCACGCTACCCAAAGTGCTTATCTTGCAACTATATTAACAGGGACAAACTTTGTTTCTCTAAGGACGGCAGAATGTTATTTCTCGAAAAGGGACCCCAATGTCAAATTCAGCTTTGTGGCACACTCATTTCCCAACATATAGAGTCCTATTAAATGAAAGTGGAAAATGAGTGCATCACAGGTTGCTGTGCGGTAAAACGACGGAATTATACTGGCATGCACCGATTGCTCGAATGCGTTCTTTTCCATTTGATGGCCTGTTTTTCCGCTTGCCGGAACAAACTTATAGCAAACGTAAACAACTGTTCACGTTAGTAAAACTGATTATATAGAAGCGCAAAACGGACACGACCGATTTCAATATTTGTTCTTTAAATTTTCTAGTTCTAACTTAGGCCTGTTATTCATAAAAAAAACAAAAAATTCTTTGTTCAATGCCAAAAATCATTTTAAAAAACCTACCCAGTCAGTTTCTGGTAATGTGGTTTATAACTTGATATTTGAAATAAAAAAGTCGCATCCCCTGACTGCTGCTTCCCAGGTTGTAATGTAAACTTGGGTGTAATCCCTGGCTACACGGCAGTTACAGGT
>CM021527.1:20524241-20542557 GCA_010994315.2 Pisaster ochraceus
GAGGGTATGCTTTGTTGTGTCCAGCGAGTGACTTGTTGTGAATGATCAGCTCTGCCGCTCAATTGCTGGCACTGCATACTTCTAGGGAGTTGAGGTTGTTTCAGCAGAATGCAAGGCATGTAACCAACAGGGGCGGTTCATGGTGGTGTAATTCATTTTGATTGCATATTAGTTATTTTCTCCCACACACAAGGGAAGAAGGGCCCTTCCATGCGCATTAATCAGCTGATGGCTTCCTCGCGAAACTGATGCTCGGGGGACGCAATAAGATTTGTAAGAGCAATATTGTACGAATCGAAGCTTGTTTCGTTCTAAGGTTTTCCTAATCTCCTTGATGGAGAATCCTTTAACTTTTTACGAATCGACTGTGATTAGGACTAAATTCTGTTAATTAGGCACCGTGCCAATGTACGTATAGAGGGTAAGTAACCTCCTTCCCAGAGCATTATCCATTATTGCTCCAACTAGACAACCATGGAGCTCCGTGGGGTCGATGACCACTGAGTAGTAGAGGCAGATGGTCAGTGACAAGTGATTTTTGGCGTCATGAAGTAGCAACAGGCGTTTCCGCCTGTGGTTGTGGCTGAGTGATAGAACTGTTTCAGACATTTAAGTTGCTAAGTAACCACTAAAAAGGGCATGTCCCATCACTGAGATCAACATACAGATAGCAATATTTAAATTGCCTAATTAGTCTTATGCTTCACCGGCGCTTACATCGAATTTGGACTCCCTTGATTTCAGCTGAATTTATGCACAAGTATACAATCGAGGCCCGTTATTTGTTTATTTATTTTTTGATAACTGTGATAGCCGCTTTTTCTGAGCAAAAATCTTGACTTGTAATTCTACTTGAGTTCTCCATAGAAACGAAGTTAGTTGTATAGTTAGTAATCTTTATTTACATATGCACAGATGTCCCATCCATCCCGGTATCGACTGAGTCATCAGGCACACAATAATGCGCTGTACTTTGTTGGTGGCTTGGACATTTTGGGTGAAATGCAAAGGTTAGCGGAAATCAATATTTCCTAATTATAAACTGTCATAGTTTGCGCACTGGGGGCAGGTGCCTTTGTAGAGATGCATTCGAGACCATTGCACGGAGTATTGGTGTGTTGCTTTACACTTCAACAAGTCACAATCTACCATTCCGTTCGTTCTGTTGTGGAAATACATGTACTTGAGAAGTTGGGTTAATTGTTGGACACCGTTGTTACATCTTAGCATGGAGGGCAGTTGCAGTCCCAAGTGAATCAGGTAAGGAAATAATATGACACTATTGTATGGGTTAGCAAATCTACAATTTGACAGACGGAAGTCATTTTTACAGAAACATTTTGCAAATGGGGGAATTGCACGAAGCTCAGTTTCTGAGTTACAGTTACAAAGGATTCACGGGAACTTTGTGTAAGAATCGTTTCTTATAGGTCACGTGGTCATTAAAATCCTCAACAACTAAATGTAAATTACGAAAAGAAGACTACAATGTTGTGCTTAACCGTTCATCGTTCCCAGGGTAGGACCGACCGGCGGTGCCTCTCTGTGCCGTTCATCTCTGTCCCATGGTTTGAATCAAAGCCTCACGTGTGGATTGGATTTTCAGACCCCACTTCCAAAACTGAACCAGTCTTCCTCGTCCTCTCTATGGCCTCTTTCGAAAGCACGGGTTTGGCTTGGAGGCTTGTAGGCTCCGTCAGTTATTTAGAAAGCTGAGCCCAAGTCCAAGCCGTAGTTTCGAATCTTCAGGCCCACGGGTTACATTGCTTGGTCACAAGAGGTCGCATTGCCAGGCAGATTTATAATAACAAAGAATAAATAAAGAAATGAGATTGCACAATAGTTGCACAACTTTCACTGGAGGCGTTTACGTTATAAATTGAATTTATATAAAAGCATAATTATGACTGGCAATTTTTACGATGTAAAGACTCATAGAAATGCCAACCGGCACGAGGTTTTGCGACGACATAAACTCGTTTGAAATTGAAACTAACACCCACGTTACCGAGTGAAACCATGTTTTATAGTAAATCGAGTGAATTCAATGAATTTTTACACCAACAGAATGACAGCTTGGTGATTCCAAGGGCATGGGGAACAATATTTGCGTCATCCACCATTTTTTGTAACAAAAGTGTAATGAAAGAATAGACGAAAGATGATGTTATTATAGATTGAATCGTTTCCTTGAAGCAGATTAAGAAGATACAATCACACTGGCGTCACTAGACATTTTCATTTAGGGCGGCAAGCGAGGAAAAAGACTTGTGTGTTTTTGTTTGTTTGTTTTCTTTTTGGGGTGGGGTTTTGGGCGTTTGCTGCATTTGACCAATTATTTGTGCATGTTTTTGATTTCATGGGGTGGCTGGGTTCTGGGGTGCGGGCGCTCCCCCACATGCCCCCCCCCCGCCTACACCACCGTGATTAGTGCGTGATTGTTCTTATCGTACGAGGAACTTTGCACAGGGAATGTTGGACAGCTTCGCAACATTACCGTTTTGTAAAACTAAAAGTAAAATGAAACCGTGATTCTTTGTATTTTGCTACAATGACCGTGAAGTTTTAAAATAAATTTGGAGATGGTTGTGTCCTTATATTGACAGAATAGTTGCAATGGTCGCATGTGGTTTTCCTACCGACCCAACCCTTCCCAACAAAATGAACGATACAGCCAGTCGTGTGTACACTTAACTCATATCCACGAGGTATGCTACTACATGGTTGCCTCCTTGGATATGACAGTTACCCATCTTAAATCACATAATGTCCCAGTAAGACCCAAATCAGCACAAGGGCTGTTTAAGGGTCTGCTTTTGGGCGTCTCTCACTCTTGGTGCCTTGGTACTCTCTATACTAGACACACAGTGCAATGGTCTCTTATAGAGGCTGACATGCACGTCTATAATAATGTACATGTATCTATCTTGCCTCTTACATTTACAAATCTGAAAATGTTTCACACATTTTAGACTGAAGAACGTTCACCTCTCATACTCCGCTAGACTGAAATAAAAGCGCAGTTTGCGTAGACGGAAGTTCATCGACACAATCGTAGAATCATTATGTGTGGCCCCATATATGACAGTTATTGGTAACTTCGACCTACGTTAGCTAAACTGGCCTACACTTGATTTATTTTGTGTTCTTGCTTTCTCCTGTGTCTTTATACAGATGGTGTTCAGTTCAGATACCACTCTGAGTAAAGCGAGCGATGTGGTCATCAACAGTGAATCGCGGCATCAAATAGATTTGAGAAACGGACTGAAGATGTCATATTCATCAGATTGAAGCGAAGAGCAACAACCAAGTATGCCATCTTTTAGAGCAAGCTATGCCTTTTATATATTGGCATTAATCCTCGTGGGTCTTGTTATAAGCAACACTGCTTTATCTTGCCCCAATAGATGTGTCTGTCGACGTGGCTTCGAGGTAGATTGCGTTGGAATCGGCACAGCAAGGCTACCCTCCGACCTTCACTCACATACACGTATTCTTCTCCTAAGCTCCAACTTTATAACCTCCATAAATGAAGAATATTTTCATGAACTTTCGGACCTCAGTAAGTTATACCTTGACGGGAATAGAATCTCGCGAATTCCTGATTCCTGCTTTCGCCACCTTGAGGTACTGAATATACTTGTGTTGAGATACAACTCTCTCGTTACTATATCTAGACACACGTTTAGTGGGTTGTATAATTTGATGGAGGTTGATTTGCAAGGAAACCGCATCACTTCCATCAGTAACAGTGCATTCGATGAGTTACAAAGGCTGAAAATACTGCGCTTGAACGACAACAACCTCCAAGTCAGTGTTCCTCCTGGGGTATTGTTTGGAAGGCCCATGAACTTGATAAAGCTAGATATTTCAAGTGTTGGCATGACTTCCTTTCAGCAATACATGTTCTCACAGCTCGGCAATCTTACCTTTCTAAATGTGAGTTTCAACGCAGGTATTCCTTTGCACACACCATCCTATTTTAGCACTTTACATCAGCTGGATACACTCGTCATGCAAAATTGTGATTTGCGATACTTAGACCCATGGGTGTTTGCTGGCCTCAACAATTTAGTTGATTTGCAGCTGGATTCGAATTCCCTCGAAGCATTCTTACCTTTGGCATTACTTAAGGACATGGTTTATCTCAAACGCTTGAAACTGAACAATAATAAATTGATACATCTCCATGAGAAACTATTCGATGCCAACAACAGACTGAATTATGTACAGGTGTCCGGCAACCCGTGGCATTGTGACTGCGGACTGCTCGGTATGAGGGCACGTTGGCCAATACAACCGCCGATATTTCTTCGTCACAGGGGATTCGTGTGCCAGTTTCCGGACGCTTTACGAGGTAGGGATCTGTGGAGCGTTCCTCTTCTTGACATGTATGAATCTTGTGCTGCCACCATCCATCAAGTGTTAACAGTTACTGTAATGGCCGATGATAACCATGCACAACATATACATTGCCCTATCTCTACAACAACATCGTATATGACTTGGTATACTCCAATGGCAGAATATATCACCTTTCAACCACGCATATTTGGCAATGGATCCTTGAAGTTCAGACCCTCTCATAAACTTCATGAAAACGGTACCCTCGAAATCGAAAGAATTCAGTCTGGGAACTACATATGCTCCGTTTCATTTGACAATGGCTCCCACCAGATGGGTATTGTCAGTGTGGAGGTTGCTCATCCACATGTTGTAGAAGCAGAGACAATAACTGAGCCACCTGAGGTTATCATTGACAAAGAGAGTAAGAATCATGCACTAATAGCATTCATCGTGCTGTTTGTCTTGGGCTTTGTGGTTTTGGCTGTTGTAGCCTTTCGTCGCCTTCGCCGTTGCCAATTTGTATCCGCTCAAGGGAAATCACCATTGATTTCAATTGCCACCATGCGCTCAAGAGCAAAGACTGCTCGACCTCCCAGTGACAACGTCACGTATGATTACGCATACGCCCATCCTCGAACAAACATTAATCTTTCAGAGGAAGAAAATGCGTATGCGGTCGGCCCTCTATGGCAAGATCGACAACAACTCACCAATGGTGTGTCTTACGTGAGACCCCCATCAAAATCAATGCATGAACGCGGTCCTAAATACTGCAATGACTTTGTTCGCAATGGGCTTCCTCGAGCATCTAATTCCTTCTCTATTGGAGAAGTCAATGGATACATCACACCAAGCCAAATAACTGCATACTCATTGAGTGTCAAATCTTGGAAACACCGATTGCACAAGAACAATGAGCACACTCCACCAAGTACGCAGGCAACAATCAGACCAGACAGCGCTGGTAACCGGTACCTCCAAGTTCTTTAATGGGGACCTATGTGTATGATTTATTTGTAATAGATATATAAGTGAATATAATAGGCAAGAATGTTGTATATTAATATGTAAATCTCATCCATTTAAATGTATTTATATGGAAATAAGCATTATTTTAACTATTTTTTTTATTTAGAACGACCATAAACAAGTACGCCGGAAATAGTTTTAGCCAATAAAGGTCTGTGTTGCAAGTATAAGGGGGTTTGAAGCCAAGTTGGTTGCTGTACTTTTGCCATAAGCATTATTTAGTTCAAACAGGTGGGTTCAATAACTCATTCAGCTTTACTAACTTTCTCGGAAGCGTCGATTTCCTCCGGGGTGATTTGATAGGCGTCAACGCATCGTTTTAGTCCAAAACGCTTCACAGCTCATCCCGTATAATTATTACCCAGTCAGGTTAACATCATTGTGTATAGACAACCCCTAGATCTGTATGATAGGACGCCAGTCTCCGTTGTACTGCACTGGCATGCAATGGAGGAGTCCAACCTAGTCTCGATAACTTCTAAATTAGGCACTTTTTATTGAGTTTTTAACTTCAGTGATTACAATTTCAAGGCTATTCCAAAGACTATTTTACGAATAAAACTTAATCGTTGGTACACGTCGCCATTTTTGTACATGGATGTGACGTCATTCACCCAGGTCAGTAGTGGTGGTTGACGTGGGTTAGCCACTAAAGAAAATGGCGTCATGAGCTACTCGATCTTTTCGAGGGGACCTGGGTCCTGGTGGGTTTGCTCAGCCCCGAACCGGTCTCATCCAAGACCACTGGGATGGGTTTGTACAAATTCTTGTTCAGGGTGTAGTGCTGAATGATGGGAACGATTGTATTCCTGATCTGTGTAATGCGCAAAATCACAACGAATACATGTAGAGGTACACGATAAGATAATGCATGGAGGCTCTCCATGGATGATGTGCACGATCTTTTTAAACCAAAGTTGCAAGAAAAATGCAGCCCTATTTTTTAGTACAAGGCAAATAATTACGATACTTATTTGCAATGGGGTTACGCAATGGAGCCACATTATTATTGATAGTCGAATCTTGCGTAAACAGGAAGAGGTGAACAGAGAATGGTCCTATGCGCATGCGCATACGTCAGCCCATCCAAGCGCATTTGGATGAGGCGCTGGGACCAAGCACAGGTGGTCCGATTTCAAGGAAAGCTAAGATTGATCGCAAATCTGGATCAATCTTATTTGCTTGAGAAAATGTGATGTCACAGTACAAATTGCATGGTAATATTGAGAAATCATCTTAAGATCTTACTGTTTTGTGAAATCCAGCCCTCAGGGTACCAATTTCAAAGAGCTGCAAACACATAAAGTGGCTGTTTGAGCACAATTGCTAGAATAAGGGTTTCGGCCAAAATACCGCGGCACATGCATCAATTGCGACTGGTTTCCTGCTTATTCTGGCTGAGGAGATTGTTTTGTAAGCATTGCTGCCAGTAGCGTAGCAGTGGGAGGGGGGGGGGCAAGGGGGCGTGCTCCATAATTGATGTCCGTGGACCTCTCCTTGTTTGAAATCTGGACTAGTGAGATTAACACTTAACAAAATAAAATAATACGTTTTATGAGCTTTTATGTAGTAATGTAAATGCTTTTAAAACTATTTTTCCATTTACACGCACATACAATATATTGGTTTTCACCTCTGCTTGATTAGGTTCTTACCAAAAAGAAAATGACGTAAAAAGAGCGATGGAAAGGGGCTTTCAAATACAAATTTAAACTACGAATGGCCGGGATGCCCGCAGTAAAAACGGTGCACCCTTTGTGCCCCGAAAAATGTTACCCTTGGGTTACGTCTCTGATTGTTGCCCGCAGAGCTGCTCTGTGAAATTGGGCTCAGCTTTGAAAACAATTAAAAGTAAGAGAGAGAAAGCTAGTTTAATAAAATTTTAAAAAGGAGAAAAAAAATTGCTGCCTGACGATTAAATGGTTAACGTGTGGTTGACACTATTTTTACAAACTTTTGTGGCAAGAGTTAATTAAATAATGGGTGAACATTGACCTTAAATAATTATTTCCGCTGTTCAACACAACTCATCGCCGCCATTCGTGAAGCCTTGATTGACCTCGCGTGTCTTGAATTGACCCAGTTAACCAGGAAATTACGCCAACTCATCCAATAAAGTGACAAATGCTAATTGACAAATGCTGATAAAAAATACTACTATAGTAAAGAAATAGTCAAATAATAAACGTAAAATAAAAACAACAAAAACATGTAAATGTAAATGGATTCTGATATGTTGGGCAATTTGTGCAACTCTAAGGAACCGTACAAATTACAGTTAATATCCTCTTGTTTTTTGCTGTTGTTTGACCGTTCTTACTTCAAATGGGAAGCCCTTACAGATACTCAGGTTTATTTATTGGCCGATTAGACCTGACAATTTAAGTTTACATTGTTTTAAATGTAGCTTTTTCAATGACTCGACTAAGTTGTAAGCTTTTATTAAAGTTATTGCACGAAAAAAAAACCCAAATGACAAGAAGTAGTTCGCGACTGGTCGAATTATTGTCGCAATCCCGACATTCTCTCACGTCCTTCAGCCATATACGAACAATTTTGCATGTTTTATTGTTTGTTTGTTTGGGTGTTTTTTTTTGTGCAATGTCCGTATGCATTTTGCGGACATTGTATGGTATGGTATTTCGTTTTGAAACAGCAACATCTGTCAAAATTCGTCCAGAGAATCTGGCCATGCAACTTTGATAGACAAATACATCGTAGCTTAGGGAAGAAAGTTTCATTTTAACTCACTAGTTTTCACTAAACACACCGTACAACCAATCTGTAAAAACAAGATGGACACGTTAAGTGAAAAAAAAAAACGGTTTATGTTTTGTAAGGTATTTTGGTCATTCAGTTTCTCCTCTACTTTGCCAGTGTTTCAGAACGAATTAGTGTCAAATTTGTTCAGCAGTGACATTTTATTAAAATCTCCTTCATCGTTTTTTTAAAAACGTTTCAAAATTACTGATGGAACCAAAGGAAGAGACAAGTCCAAAGCTAATTATGGGGAAAGGCTGTGGTGCTTTATCATGTGATGGGTTGATAGGTTCGCATGAACATTAAATGACCCATATCGTTGCTGTTGACATTGTCCCTTCTACGCACCAAGGATTTGTAATCCTAATTAATTTTTGAAAAAAAACCACGTTGCATGCAATATTTATTGTAACAGAGCTCATCAGTTCACAGGAGGATTTCATACATTACGTCTGATCACGCAGCAAGCTATTTTTGTAGTGAAGTCTAAATTAAACGTTCGTTGCGCATTGGGTTACAACTGCGACTATGTTAGTTTGTTCGATCAGAAGGTTTCTGGGAAACTGCATAATGTCAGGGCTCGCAAGAACTAGGAGTGTCAAATGGTATTAACGTTAATCATTGTGTTTTTCTGATAGAAGGATACCTAAACATATAGGGCTCATCGTAATCATTGTGTCTTTCTGAAAGAAGGATAACTAAACATATAGGGCTCATCGTAAGGTTGCATGTTCATTATTACACTGAGAAATTTGAATGAAAACTGCAAACAATGTTGTTTATCTTGTTCTCTGTTTCTTAATTAATTCACCTCCACATTAAATTCTTAACAGGCAAATCGTTTCCAAGATACTCACTAAATATCCAGTTCTGAAGCTAGAGGTTCGATTTGTTGGACAGTGTTTATTGTAATGTACCATTTTCCCATACAGTAAAAACCCATTAATGTAATCTGCAACTAACGTGACTGCTTGCTGGAGGGAAAAAATGAAAGTGTTGAAGAAGCCAGGAAGGAAGTCAGATGATGGGCCGATACCATTGAGACACCTACTTGAAGAAGATTAGAATTCAAGATGAATTTATCGTGGTTTAACAAAAATGTCTTATTTATTTATTTTGTTAATTTTGAGCACCCTGGAAGGTCCTTAATGAATGTTGTGGAATGATTGGACTTGCTGGCTCAAATTAAATATGCTGCCCAATTTTATAACGTGAAGCATTTTTACAATTTTGGGGTGGACAAAGAAAAAGAACAACGAACAGAATTAGAACCGTTGCGACTTCCAGGTTTACGGGCCGTTGTGATACCACATCAGCCGTCTAGCCCCAATTGTATTTGTATTATTTCATCAAAATGAATGCTCGTGTGTCATTGACGCAGCATTTTCAAGTATATTTTCCTCAGCCCATTTTCGAAACCAATGTCTCGGCTTAGGCTCCTTGTTTGGCTCCGTCAGTATTCTTTTAAAATGTACACTTTCGGTATGAGACTTCAAACGGTCAAACAGTGCCCAAGCCGGAGCCGTGAGGCTAAGCCATGCTTTCGAAAACGGGCTCAGTCAGTCATCATTTTGTCGATAATCGATCAGAGTTGAAGCAAAAGTCTATGTGTGGGGGGAATTAAGCCAAAGTACACGAGGCTATTATTCTATTTCACTTTCAATGCTGTACTTCCATTACTTTTTGAACTGGAAAGGATAGAAAATAACAAATAAGTTCCTCGATTTTTAGTTACTATAACTTCGTTTATCAAAGACAAATTATTGCTGTACAAGTTTGATACACAAGATGGATATAATTCGAACAATAAATAATGGTAATTTTCCTTTAAAAAAACCCCCAAATGTTGTAACAATGTCCATAGTTTATTCACTGTTTTTGCCATTCCAGTCAGGATTATTAATTGCGATGTTGTATTGAAGTTGTGTTACCTTCGGCAGTGCAGATGAAGCAGTGACGTTTCGTTCGAGTAATGTTAAACACGAATAAACACGTGCACACTCCGTTGTAACAACGTTAAGCTACCCCACCCAGGGCCCAGCGCCCATCCACTCGCTTCATGTGCTATTGAGGGAGCCCTTTGCGCTGTTGCACACACACGGAAGTTTGTCAGCTTGATGAGATTTTAATCATGCCTTCTTGCAATTTCACGAGGATAAGCAGGACGTTGCATCGAGGGGACCTCGCGGTCTCTGCTGTTTTGTTCTTTCTGATTGTTTTTTGTGTTTCTTTCGTGCTTCACTTTGGCTTTCCGATTGTTTTTCTGTTTCGTTATACTTCACTTTAACTCTCTACGGAGTCAGGGGGAGTGGTAAAATGGCCACTGCCGGAACCCTTCGCGCTTTATGATGCAAATTGGATTGACTTTCCCTAGATCCAGTGTGTAATAGAGATCAATGACATGTAATTCTATAAGGTCAAACGGCCCATTTCGCCATTAGACCTGGTCGGCTACGTCATATTCAAGGAAACAGCAATTGTTCATAACTTAGGAACTTTTATTTGAACATTTTATAGTTTTATAAACCAAATGTTAAAATTTCCCACTTCAAGCATTCAAAGAACTTGCGAATGTAGCCAGTCTTATAAAGAAAATGTGGCTGTCTGCATAATAAAGCGCCCCTCCCACTTTCGTTGCTGTTGAATATGCCCTAGTTTGTATTTTGCACACAAAACAAAATGAAAATGTTAGGTCCATGTTGTCACAGACATGCGTTTGTAATTTGCGTGTGTAATTCGCAATTACGAAATTGCAAATTGGAAATAGTCAAGTTAGTAAGGAGACCGTCATGGCCTTTGTTCTACACGGTCTAACTTTCTCACTTTAAAATTAGTTTCTGTTTGCATTAGAAGTGCCTTTGTGTGACAAAAGATAATGTAGCGTTCCGGAAACCGCAGTTGTGTTCAATATCAGTTATATCCTGCCAATGAGGACGCGCTTTTTCCCCGTGTTGAGTTCATTTCAATCATTAAGTGTAACTTCGACACTCCCTTATGTCACCTCATGTCATTATTGTGGCGTATATCAGGAATCATTTACGGCAAGCTCAGTGGTCTGACATTCGTGTACATGTATACACGGTCAAGTGATATACAGCCATGTAACAAAAGTCGTCCTTTATCAACATGTCTGTTCAAAGCAATCAGTTTCGATGGCGGTGCGTTATTACCAGTTTTCTTCTGTGTTTCTACGCTGTACGAGCGACCACTACCCTCAACAGAAAGGTTGAAATCAACACTAACGAGGTAAACAGCATTGTCCTGCACTGCCCGATAGATACGCTGTCTGACCACCAGGATGAAGCCCATCTCGTTGTACAGTGGGTTACGCCAAACTTTCTGTTCGTCTCGCAAACGTCTATCGACCAGGAGAGTGGAATGTTCAAAGGAGACCGCAGGCTGAGGTTGACCTCAAATGGCTCACTGGCAATTTACCGACTTTGTTCCCTTGACTTTGGAGATTACCAATGCCTTGTGCGTAGAATGAGTACAAACGGTACCCGACTATCCATCTCCGATGCAACTGTGTCTTTAAAATTGCACGTGGATATTGCAGAGGAATTTAAGGCAGATTATTGTAATGTGACCGACTCCAGCAATAATAACATTACGATCTTGGTAGGCATAGTATTGTTTATAGGTGGAGCTATTTTCGGTATAATATCTGTGTCTTGTGTATACCGCTCTGTGAAACGATGTCGGTTATTTTATTACCGGAAGACGGTCGCACGGCTTCGCAAAGGTAGTGTTCATGAACTATCAGCACGAGGAGGGTCAGTCAAGAATACCACACTACGGGGAGGGTCAGTCAAGAAAAATTCCACACACACAAATGTTGCACCTGAAGATCCCAAAGAAGCGTTTGTTATGTATACCAACCCATTACAAGACGAGCCTAGTTTTCATGGTTACATGGCTGACCCATTCCCCCCATCTCCACCACCGAGACTGCAGTATCAAAGCAGCAGCCTGGCAGTCTCTCAAGAGCTGGGCCTTACACCCGGTCTATCATTTGCAATTCACGCTAGCTCACTACAAGAGCTTCACACTACTGGCTTTGATGATCCTTTACGAGATCGACTACACACATGGAATACAAAGAAGTGTTTTAAAAATGACATAAATCCGATTAGTATCAAGAAAAATCAAGAACAAGTTGACAGTTGCAACTATAATGCGAAAAACGACGTGAACAAGAACCATATTTCGACGTCGTCCTCAGTAAAAACGCCAACCTCTTCTGGTGATTATGAAATGATAACCCAAATTCTTAAACCTCCATCATTGGTAGTCGAGTCAGAAGACATCCACGAGGGCTCGAAAAACACACCCAGTGATGCTTACCTCCTGCCTTCGAAGGCACACCGATCTCAAGAGGACTTCCCCTTGCCCCCACCGCCGTTGACATCATCCGAATGTCTAGGGGCAGACAGTTGCTCTCATGCAAGTCTACCACTTCCCCCGGCCCCGCCACCATTGGGGAATGACACTTTAAATCCACGAAATATAGACACAGGCAGCAAGAGTATAACACTGCAGAACACAAATACGTGGCCAAAGCGTGTATCATCAAAGAGAAGATATCATTCCATTTCAGATGCACGGGAACCACCTGATTATCTGGAAATAATAGCATCAGCAGACTGCATACATCTCAGTAACATTCATTAGGCGCTGGAATGTGAGGCATTTCTTCGACAACTTTCTCTATTTTTTTAAAGCTCGATTTGTTCTGACAGTTTTAGCAAACATTTCAGTGCTCAGAATGGAAGACTTTTGGGGACGCTAGGTGGCAGCAGACTAACAGGTAAATTTCCATTGTTTACATGGATGAGCATGCGCACAATTCTGAGAACGATGGATTTTACCTGGTAAGTCTGCTGCCACCTAGCGTCCCCAAAGCGTATCATGCAAATACGGATTGAAGGTTTGTGAGTCAGTGTTTTAGGTTGTACATTATTGAAGTAAAACTCGACACTAAACATAATGTAAATACATCTTCCAAAAGGAACAATTTGTAAAAATTATGGAGGATTTTAGCTATCCAAAACAGGCAGGATTAGGTCATTATGTTGTAACATTGAATTTTTGTTCCAACACAAACACCCAAGTTTATCGACCACCCATTGATGAGGACTTTCCTATACTCTCCCATTGTTTGGAGTTGGGACTGTTTTTTAGTGACGTCCCCATCGGTTTTGTACACGACAGCGAAGCGAAGATGTTCTCGCTCTGTCACAACACATTTCGTTGTATGTGATTCCTCGCTTTCCAACAGGTGAACAGCCAGCCACGCTCATAAACACACCCGCGGTGTTTGTCAAACCAGTGAAAACAGGTGAAAAATCTATTAGTTTCCTGCGCATGAGTGGGTTTGCTTTTGTTTATAGTCTCATTTCAAGCCACAATTTGTATATCTTTTATTATCCTGCCTTCGCTATGTACAAGCCGTTATCGATGCACTCAGACTAATACACCAAAGCAGTTCAGAAGCCAAGGCTATAGAAGTGAAAACAACATCAAAGACTCTACCCTCTAAAACTTCCGGGTCAGTTTTTGATCTGCATCCGAGTTCCGGGTGCCGGACCCATTTCTGGACCAGTATGACCCGGAATCTGGGTAAATGGCCGAGAAAAGGATCAAACTGACGCAGAATTCAAGTTAACAATCCCCCCTTTGTAACCACTTTCCGGGTCAGTCTGGCCAAGAAACGGGTCAGAGCCCCCGTGGGACCAGGATTCCGCGTCCATACTGACCCGGAAGTTTTTAGGGTGTAATTGCTTGTAGCAAGTTATGCAAAACAACTTTTAAAACTTTCATAGATGAGTTTATAATGCATTTTACAGACGTTTAAAGTTAAGCTGGACCATTTTACAGTTCACTTGACTGTCTTTATGATTATCTACCAACAAATTCTTTAAGTAAATCGCAATGGTATGCATTTATTTTTCTCAGATGGATGACTGAAATAATCTTGAAGATTAATATTTCCTCCCTGTTAATTGCTTGAGGCTCACACCAAAACCACAATTAACCTTATAATCACAGCTATGATATTAAAAGCTAATTTTGCTGGCAGAGCAACGAGTATTTATTAATTTATTCGTATACCGTATGAAGTTTTGAGCCTGCATTAGTCCGCTCTTTAAAAATTTACATTTTGCATCCAAATAAAGATCAATGGTCAAAAGTCATTGTATTCGAATAGTTCAACTGACCAGAGAATTTATGAGATTACCTTCAATGGTGTAGGCCTATTTACTACCTTGTGTTTGGAAAACACAAATGCAATCTCGCTCAGCTTCCGCCAGCCTAACCGGTACTTTCCTTTTGGATTCAGGTATGCATAACCAGTACACAACCAAACTCTGAACGTTTCAAATTACTTGCGTTTTGTATTCACCATGAGGGTAGAATTCCACCTGGAAATGCTGGCTTTTGTTTGAATTTGTGAATTTGAAAGTATTACAAAAAAAAAGAAAATCTTTTCTTTAACACGTGTTTCATCGGCTATGTGCGGTGTCATGTCACTTTCAGACTCATTGCCGATCAAGTTTCAAACCCTCATTTCCTTTTTGCGTCACTGTTCCATTTTCCATCCTTTCTAGAGAAGATGTTACCGTAATCACAAGCTTAAAAACACAGCTAAACAAGATGCAGAGGTATATTTCCCCTTTATAATAATAATAATAAGCAGTTCTTGTATAGCGAAGAATACAATAAAGTCTCTATGCGCTTCTGTTATTAAAAAGATGGGTTTTAAGTTTAGATTTAAATTGTTCTAGCGTGGTACAGTCTTTGAAATTGTTGGGAAGAGAGTTCCATAGTTTTGGTGAAGCATATTGGAAGGAACGTTGACCGTAGAACTTTGACGGCTCCGATTTTTGCATTATTTCAACTAGGCTTTCAAAGTGAGCAAACAAAATCAAGAGCTAGCGTACAATGATTATTGAAACAGCCACAGTTAATAATCCAGAAAAAAACAGTTCACGGGATGTGGGCTCGGGAAATTTGACCCAATCTCCGGTTACCAACCATTTGGTTAGTAAACCAAGCATAATGTGTAGACTGGTTCCGATCCACACCGCACTATAGTCTCCAACCACATGCTTCTATTATTAAGACCGAACGGTCATGAGCGTAAAGACACATGACTTGCAAACAATGGTATGTTTCTGTTTTATTCAGAACGGAAGTTGACAAAGTGACTTCCCTTTTGCAATCATCAGGAAGTCTTGTCTCCATTTTCTTCATAATGGTCCAATAAACATGTTATGTTTCCACTTAATCACCCCTGACACTTTGAGCATTACATCTCCAGATACTACAACCCCGATGGAAATAATAGTAAGTCTTCTTTTTTTTGGGGGGGGGGGTGATGCACACAAATTGGATTGAGGTTATGTTTCTACACAAATTGATGGTAACATTCAGATAATTATTGAGAAAATCATGATCTTTTTTGTTATAAACAACGCACGGTACGATGAGTGATCCTTCAAAAAATGCTGACTGAATTTCTCAAATTGATGTTTCTTCCAATGGCTGCACGGTTCCTCTTGGACACGTTTTGGTGCTTAATTCTCTTCTCGAACAACATAATTCAGTCTTTTATTACGGGTACCAATTCATAGGCCTGTTAATAGCTTATAAAAATGACTTAATTGGCAAAGTCATTATTATGATTTAGACTTAATCATATTATGAGATTTAAGTCATAATTGTGACTTGTACTTAGCCACTTGTACTCGGTCATAACTGTGAGGTACAAGTTATAATTATGACTCTTTTATTTTTCTCACAGTGTCACTTTAAAGCTTCCGTACATAAATCATGCACTTCACTGAGATTGGCACCTTTCTGTCGCTCCTCACGCTGTCTCATTATAAGGTTAAACGTACCATGCCACGACCATTTCGAAATGGAATCACCGTTTCTGAGCCCAATTTCATGGCTCTGCTTAGCGTAAACAAAGAACCGGCGCTTACGTAGGCAGGGAATTCCGCGCTAACGTCAAGCGTATTTCACAGGTTAGCAGGGAATAAATACTTGTGCCCATGTGTACTCAGGCATTCTTCGCTTACACAGCTGGTGCAGAAATTCGGCGTTTGCGCAGTAAGCGAAGAATGGTGATCGCAAGCGCAGAATTCGGCGGTAAGCAGAGCCATGAAATTGGGCCCAGCGGATCAATTACCTTGTTATCAGATTTCATAAAAGGTGCCATCGAATGTACTCAACTGAAGTTGAATGTTTCTCTCCTCTGACAAATCGCTACGGGCAATGTCAATTAAAACAGCGAATCTGTACCCGCCATCACACTGTCAAACTAAATATTGCAACTGGGAGCATGCATGAGCAGCAATTCAGTAGAGTTTGACTGATCCATCATCTGAACACACTACACTGGTTATTTGATCTCTACTCTACTCTGTAGTTAAGAAAATTACACTCCCCGTCCATTAGCCTCGCGTTGTTTTTTGCACTGATTTTGCGACATTTTGCGTGGCCCAGATTTCCAAACGAAATTGTTGCCCCTTTAAAGCTTCCGTAGACATAGATCATTCTGTTTCAAAACGATCGAACAAACATTACACGGACTTTCGCACTTGGTTGCCACAGACAAAGACAATGCACAAAATACATAACATGCAAAATTGCTTGTACGTGGCTGATGGACGTGATACCATCAAATAATTCATGTAGCTTGAAATTAACTAAACTTATCATTGGAGGATTTCGTCCTCATGCAGTACCATGAAATGACAGCTTATAACTTTCTCGAATCTTCATTAAAATAGATGTTCAAAATTCTAACCTAAATATTTTGGTCAAATTGGAAAAAAATCGGGCGTACATGTTGAAACAACTATCTAAAATGAGATGTTATAATTCATAAAAACACGTCGTGAATGTTTGTAAGTTGTATTTGTACATTTTGTCTGCGGTGTTTATTTTAGTTTATTTATTTTTAATTACAAAACTCCAAATTGACCTTGAGTGCTAGATGGTAGACCGGCAGCATTTGATGAAGAAGGTCAATTGGTCAATTTGGCAATGAACGGAAACCGAGTTACATTTGGCATGCATCTCTGATAGGGTATCCAGGATGCTTCACCGAGTTGCAAACACCAGATGTTGATTTATCTTTATTATAACTGTCTTATAACTTGATGGAAACGCTCACTTTAGAATGTACAGACGGCATGCAGCTCATAAACTCCAGCCCCCCCCCCCCACACACACCCGGGCTTCCGGTGTTGGAACGCTTATGAAGTTTGGTTGAAGATTACAGTCAAAGAATCACATCGAGTCCTACGCCCTTTTCGTTGCAGTCGACAGTCGACGAAGTCTGCTTTTATGCCGCATGAGGGCGCTATACCAATCCTACGGCAATGTTTGGTTAAAATCCACAGGGTTAATACATGATTATTTTTTACAGGAATTATTTTTAACAAAGCTGACATTGGTTCTGCAAATCAATCATTTAAACTGGCAAAATATAATGTTTTGCACTTCTAGTGAAAACATGAAATTGGGCACAAAAGGTCAGTTTGATCGTAGAGCTCCAACAGTGAGTGATCCGTTGAAAAACAGGTGTCCAAGTTCGCACAAGGTGGTACCCATCCTCGGTTTAAATACCAGGCAATATCATTCTCTAGTCGACAACTTAATGGTTCTTGTAAAACCTTGGCTATGGCTGCTAAATCTTTGAAGAAAAAAAAATCAACCAACCAACCAAACAAACAATGATATTACAATATACCGGTAACGGGTCTCTAAAAAAGTTTTCTTCATAAAGTGTCTTGTAGATCTAGCTATAGCTGTCTATAACTTTGAATAACTGTTTTGGAATAAAGTACACGAGCCTGTACATTGATCAATTATCGTGAACTTTCTCTTGTTCGCAAACACAAGCAATGTATGCACCATTTTGATGCGGTTTCGTATTGTATTTGTATTGATTGATTATACTTTTTTTCTTTGATTGATTGACAGATGTTAATTTTGCATCGGGATAAAACATCACTATTTGGTTTTTGCCTTTGCACTTTAGACTCGGTACTTTCCCGAGTTCTGTGGTTAGGATTCGAACTTCGCCTTCTAGCCACCGGGCTAGCTCGATCACAGTGTCTACTGGTAACATCTGAATCCCATCCAAGTGATGCCTGTGGATTTTTTT
>CM021527.1:20591876-20606064 GCA_010994315.2 Pisaster ochraceus
ATATTCCAACCAACTCGTATTCCAACCAACTCGTATTCCAACCAACTCATACTCTAACCAATCTGGTAAAAATTCCAATCAACTTGTATTCCAACCAACTGGTGTTCCAACCAACTGGTATTCCAACCAACTGGTATTCCAACCAACTCATATTCCAACCAACTCATAGTTCCAACCAACTCATATTCCAACCAACTCGTATTCCAACCAACTCGTATTCCAACCAACTCGTATTCCAACCAACTCATATTCCAACCAACTCGTATTCCAACCAACTCATACTCCAACCATCTCGTATTCCAACCAACTCATATTCCAACCAACTCATATTCCAACCAACTCATATTCCAACCAATTCATATTCCAACCAGCTCATATTCCAACCAACTCATATTCCAACCAGCTCATATTCCAACCAACTCATACTCTAACCAACTCGTACTCCAACCAACTCATACTCTAACCAACTCGTACTCCAACCCACTCCTATTCCAACCAACTCATACTCTAACTAACTCGTACAACTAACCAACTTGTACTCTAACCAACTCGTACTCCAATTATGTATTGTACTTGTATGGTCAACGTCCCAAGTGCCATGACTGGAGGGACCTAAACCACTCTATGACATGTATGACAAGAATTTGAGTTTGGTCTGCATGGCCAAAACACTCCACTTAAAATCTGTGACAGAGTTTAAAACTGCACACATGTGTTTTCCAAAAGCGATGATATTTTTTAGTTTACAAATGCCTTAATGATCTGGGCCCAGCATATTTAAAATCGAGCTTGGTTTTGTACACCCCAGGAAGAGTCGGCCTGCGGTCATCAAACGACACTACCCGTCTTGTTGAAAACAAAATTAATCACAGATCTCTTGCATCAGCTGCTGAAAAATTCTTCTCTTTTGCCGCCCCTAAACTTTGGAATAGTCTCCCCCCAGCTCTGCGCTCTGCTGATTCACTTAATATTTTCAAGAAGCATCTGAAACCACACCTGTTCCCACAATGATTGTTTGGTTGTTTATGATCTTAATTTGCAAATTTGTTTCATCGTTTCCATGTTTCTTGTGTATCATCACAAACCGCTGTGTTCTTGATGAAATGGCGGTATATAAAACATTTTTGTATTGTATTGTATTAGTATAAGATTAAACAATGTAATTATTAAATTTAGTATGAGGGGTGAGGGTCATCACACACATTTTGCTGTTAGTATAACAAGGCAGAGTAAAACCCAGAGAATATTTTAGCATTATTCCCCCCTCCCCCCACCTCGCCCACCCTACATTGGTTTTAGGTTCTGTACACATGGACATTATTCTCTTGATTTAGGCAAATTGTGCATGTCTTTAATACTACATTTTGTTTTTTCAACTGGTTTTAAAGACCTTCCTTTTTTAAATCATTCTCTTTTTATTTTTCAGGATCATATTTGACAATCATGCGTGAATACAAACTTGTTGTTTTGGGATCTGGTGGTGTTGGCAAGAGTGCCTTGGTAAATATACTGTACATATAGAAGTCAAGAATACATTATGACAATGTAGACATGAATTTTGCGACTTTCATAAAAAAAAACAGTTTTGCTAAGCATCATGCACAATAAACGATTGTTGGTTTTCGTTGAATATTCCTGTAGTTTGATGAAAGTGTAAAGTGTGCCTTTCTTGATCCATAGTGTACAGTCTCTGATGGCAATATTAGGCCTTTTCACACTTCAGAAAATCTTCGTATTGGGTCCGATCCATGTAATCTGGACTGACCTTTTCACAACCATGTTTCAACATGGGGTTCATTTGTGAAGAGCGCTCGATCCATGTTCAAACTAACCCTGCTCGAGAGGTGGGTTGACAGCTCTCAGTCAGTGTCAAAAATCGCAACACGTGTTGAAAGCCGTATTGTAAACAATGGCCGGCCATTTGATGGCTGGTCAACTGCCGTTTCAACTGGCATTTTGACCAGTGGACCACTGCTAAGGTCGATCCCTGCTATGGTTTTCCACTTGGATCCATTTAGGACCCTGACAGTGTGAAACAATCACACAATACAATAGGTTGAAAATTACATTAATAACCCACAAACTGGTTTCGGGCAGAACTAGTGTGAAAGTAGAGTGGTCTAATTTTACCAAGCCAACATGGAATTGACTGGTTTGTGTAAGACTGAAGACTAACCAAGACATTTGAAATGCAAGACTGAATGTTATGGGATTATGCTGAAGTTGTCCAGAGACAGCCAAGTTTGGACTAACATCCTTCCCTTATGGTTATTTCTACATAACTGAATACATTTCATGTGGTATGGAAAGGTCCCAAATCAATGGCCGTGAGTAATAAAGTTTTTTCAAACTAAAGAATACATGTAGATATGAATTAAGGATCACTTTTAACCAGATCTGAAGAAGGTTTCAGTGTTATCTTACTTAAGTATTAAACAGTCATACATCTTTATGGATGTGATTTGTTTCCAATACCAGCTTGGCTTACAGCTAAACATATAAAATTGTTTGTGACATGTTTGTGTACTATATTTATTGCAGACAGTACAGTTTGTACAGGGGATCTTTGTGGAGAAGTATGATCCAACGATTGAAGACAGCTACAGAAAGGTAAAGTTTTGAATGAGCATATTGTTAAGATTTTAGAATACTTTAATAGTTTATGATACAACCTGAAGCAGCAGGAGAGGACCAGCTTTTACTTAAAAGAGATGCGACTTTGACCCTTGACTGTATGGCAGTTACAGGTTGAGTGGCTTCTGACTTGCACCCTCGAACAGTGATATTGACAAAATAAGGAAACCACTAATAGAAGGGCTAGATGGCTCAGTTGGTGGAGCACCAGCACAATAATCCGGAGGTCACAGGTTCAAATCCTGTTCTAATAAATTTTGTTTTGTTCAATACAAACAAAATATTAACTAAAATAAAGTTATAAAAAATACCCAGTCAGTTTCCCTTTTGTGAGAGATTATGGATCAATATCATTGTTTGCAAAGTCGTCATGAATATCTATGTAAATCAAAGTATACATGTATCAGTTTCTAATAAACAAGCCTTCTTTATTCAGTATTGTGTTGTCTGTGGAAATCTAACCGCTTTCTAAATAAATAGATGTCTGTAGTTTGGTATGCACTGAAATAAAACAAAAAAAAGGTAATGGGGCAAACTTAAGACTATTACTACAGTAGAGAGACAATGTCAACTGTTTCTATTTCTATCATGTGTGTGTCAATAGTCATATTTAGCATCAAGGGTAATTTTTGAGGTAGATTCTTCTTGAGTCAACTGAGATTGAGTTACATGGTAAATTTACAGGAATGAAAGGCAACGTACATTAGTACATATTGTACTGTACTCAACAAAATTTCCACTAGACCTTAGGTTTTGTGGCCAAGAACTTTTAAAAATAAACTTTTAGAAGTAGAGTTTCATTAAAGAAAACCTTTTTGAACCGTATTCAGCGAATATTTCCCCAAATCCAATATGTTGTTTGCTTTTGTTGTAAAGAGGTTTTCACTAAAACTGATTACTGCTCACATGAGATCAGGCATACTGTCATCCTACCAATAGTTTAGGTGTTGGACTTTTGAAGGATCCTAGTATATCACTCAATGAAATTAGGGGTTTATAAATCTTTAAAAGTATATGTTTGGAAAAATGTGAGATCGTCTGACAAGTGTGTCTGACTTGTCTGGTAGTGGGGTACACCATACAATGGTCATGTGCTAAAATTGCTGAACTCTGGCCAGTGTTCCATTGGGCGTATCAAGCACTCTACACACTATACATGAAGAGAAGTGTTTGTTGCATAAACCATGGAGGAAGTGGTGCATCAAAATCTACTACAATTCAGGCTTCTGACTGGTTTTCATTTATATGAACACACACATATGCCTACTCATTACACTGTCCATTTAGATATAATAATTTGCAAAAGCTCATCTTCGCATTCAGACTCCATTGCAAATAAACTACAGCTGTGTTTTTTTCCTTGTCTCTCATTACATGTACATAAAAATGATTCCAAAATGCCAGAAACATATAATGTTACAATTTGTGTTTCCTTCCTGGTTGTGTTAAAGTAAATCTTGGTTTCAACTTTCTGAACAACAAGGAAATTATTGACCTTGGTTATTCAGTTATGTCATTTGTACACGTATACATGTTGGCATAGAGGTTTTTTTGAGGGCGCTGTCATTGCTACTGAGACACGCATAACTACTTTAAAAAGTCATATATGTGCATACACACATGTATATCCAACTGATGGTCATTATTTTGAATTATTTTTCTTCAATTATCATCTTATAATTGGACTTGCTATGGACTTGATTAAACTTAAATATAATCTGTTTGGCTCTTATGGTTAATACAGGATGCATGCCTAGAATTACACAGAGGCCTTAGCCTCTGTTGCCCCTGGTCTTGGCCTTGGTGCCCCTTCAAAAGTTTCCCATAGACTTTAAGATTTTCCAATGGAAGTGCCCTTTGCAAAATGAAATGACCTTGCCCTCTCAAAGATGAAATTCCAGGGCTGGGGATGAGTGTATTTCATTACCTTTTCTCTTTCAGAAAATTCCTTCTACACATGTTGGTTCTATTATTTTATGTTCAATTTCAAAAGATAGTGATGTACATGTGGGGTAGCTCTTAACCATGCTGTACAGTAAGCCTTAACCAGTTAATGAACCATGCTAATCACACCAGGCTCAAGGTTTGACAGATGGCTCAATTATGCTTTATTAAGATTGTCTTTAGGATCTAGTCTACAAAGATTTCTCAATTTCAAAGCCTTGGGTTTTGTTAATGGCTTTAAGGTGAACTGAAATTAGTTTCCATTGTCTCATTCTTTTTGCAAGAAGTACTGTATAAAACTGCATATTATGACTGTTTCGTTTGTTGAGACCCTTTGTATACCTTGAGAACAGCAAAGATATTGTATGCTCAAAGAAAGTTTTTCGTAGTTGTTCAACAGTCGTGAGGCAGATTTTAGTTCCTTATTATTGTACAGCCCATAACAGATATCATTTGATATTTGTATTATTATGTATTTCTGGCAATGAAACCAAGGATGCCTCATATAAGTGAACCTAATTCTAATCACTGCAAATGTAGCTCAGAAGCTTGTTGAATTTAAGAAGTCTCTAGAATAGCTGTCACACTAAGCGAGATGTTAATCTTTCTCAAATAGTTTTTGTCTGTTTACATGTATTTCCAAGTAACCCTGTCTGTGTTACTGTTATGCATAAATGTTCCTTCGGTTTAAAGTATGACAGTGTATTTGTTACATTGTCATGACCGTGAACTTATCCTTAAGAGATGGATTTTGTCCTCATGTTTCTACTATGTCTGGCAGTTACTTGTCCCACATCACCTTGTGTTATTTTTAAGGTGCTACGTCTTCATATGTAAATTAATGTAAACTTAACTGGTTACGCATTTTTTAATTCCCTTTTAACAATCTCCAAATGTAAACCAAAAAATGCCTTGATCTTCTGGCAATTTTGTGCTATATAAATTTACCAAATGTTACATTTTAAGGATTGATGCCAGTATTAAAAAAAAGAAAACAAAAAACAAAATCAAAAACTTTTTATTGGGTGATAATTACAGGTACATCTGAGCACAGTTACATTATGATTTGGTTGGTGTGAAGAATATTTACATCTTGATGATTACTCTATCTTTGCCAAATATCTCCAAACTGCATGTTCTAGTGCCATTACTTCCTCTTTCATCACAATCGCTCAAAGGTTAAGCAGTGACAGGAGTTAAACAAGTATCTCTTTTCTACATTTGTTCGTGTATTTAAGGTATGCTATGCAGTCGTGCCCTGAACTTTCCCATTGGAAAAATGCAATGAAAGGAAAATGCTTCAGAGAAGTGTCAATGTCTACAATGGTCTATGAAAACACTTTGGAGTACAGAAATGTGGATATACTTGTGTTCATAAAACTGCCGTGTACTTTTTGCTTTACGTCGTGTACGTATACCACTTTAAGCTTCATGTACTGTAAAACATTATTAGTAGGGTCTGTCCATTGTGTGAGTAAATAATTCAGACATCTTAAATTCCTTAACGCATAAATAATTATTAGTTTACCCACAATGTAAAAGCACCATTTCCCTTCTAAAAAGTTGGTCTCAAAAAAATGATCTAATTGGTAATTACAAAGTCTATTGTTTTCTTGTATGTGTCTTACAGCAAGTGGAAGAAAATGGCTTGTCATGTATGCTGGAAATACTGGATACAGCAGGAACAGTAAGTACTTACATCACACTGTATTTATGCTCATCATCTAAGACAACCACTACCAAGCTCGCACAAGCACCAATTGTTGACTAGAGGCTGATACAGGGCCCAATTTCATAGAGCTGCTTGAGCACAACAGCTAGCTAAGCACTATAAAATATGCTTACCGAATTAAGGTAACCATTCAAAATAGCATTCCACATGCACCATTTGTGACTGGTATCCTGCTTATTTTTGCCTAGTAGAAAATTTCTAAGCAATATTTGCTGCTTAAGTGGCTCTATATGAAATTGGGCCCTGGTACCCAACACATAATTTTGAGCATGAGTTACACTTATTAACGGCCGCTCGTCGATAAATGGTCCTTGTGAGAACTTGTTCCTTTAAGTGAACTGTGTTTGTTTTCAGGACAAACATGTAAAGATCAACTTATTTTGTGAAAATTATGCTAATGATTGTCATACTTGGTATTGTTCAATACATGTACATTGTTGCAATCAGTTTGGTTTTGCACTGGTCCTGCTGCTAGGATATACACATTTCCTGCTACTTTTGCAGATCGTGTAATGGAGCAGTAGGATAACAATTCAATGTAGATATGGATTGGGTTTCCTAGTAAATACACACTTTGTTTGTTCTGGTCTCAATGGTCATAATGTGGTTTCTTTCTGACAACTGATAAGTTTGTGCTGGTTCATTTCTGTAAAGAACTAAAGTGAACTATACGTACATGTACATGTAAGTCTTTGCGAGACCGAATTAAGGAAATAAATATAAAATGACAACATTTAGGAATTTCTTTAGTCAGCGACTCTTGATCTGTACTAAAATGTGGAAATGGCATTTCTAACCCTTTTTAAAAATACCATTTGCTCATTTTAATTGCCGCAATCAAAATAAACCTGGTATGATTGTTCACAAAATCCTTGACATAGCAAACCAGTTTTTTGCGTTTTTCATTCAAATGGGTTGACTGGAACTGTTACCATTTGCACATGATGGTTGCGTGATGTGTTTATTAAAAACTAAAGCATAATTAATTAACTTTTTCAAAAAAAAAGTATGCTTTCCCTTCGGAAACAAATTGAAGGTTGAGAAAGCACATTGTGCACAAGGAGCTTTTCTAGTTTTTCATAAATAATACAGTTTATGATATTTAAGAAAAAGCACAAATAAAGGCAGCTTTGTCCCTTAACAGTGATCTGCTGGCCAAATGCTAGTTCAAACACTTGAGGACTTGTCATAATTCTGTCCAAGTGGTCCGGCTGGCTAATTTATTGTTGAAAAGCATCTACAATTGTATATTGAATGGACCAGTGAAAACGCCGGCAGACCAGTGAAATGACAAGCTGACTGGTTCCGCTGGCTGGTCACTGAAAAAGTTAAGGGTATACCCTGATAAAGGTGAAGATGGTTTGACCGAAGAAGACCCCCCCCCCCACACTCCTGCACTCCTGGGGTGATCGTTGTTTTTCACATGCCGGGCCATCTCTTTGGAACAGTCTCCAACTTCAACTAAGACAAGCAGTACTTGTTCTCAATTTAAAACACATCTCAAAACCTATCTATTTCGGAAATCATAGCTTCAGCCTTTGGTTATCTTATGTGTATACCAGAGCTTCTGTCTTTTTTGCGCTAGGAGTGTCATTCTTGACAGACATGGCGCACTAAGAATGTTCAATATTATAATTAATTATAAGAAAATAATAATAATAGTAATAATAATGATAAATAACTTTACAAATAAAAGGAAAACAAAATGCATTAGTAGAAGATAGATTGCTATAGTGCAGTTGTTTTTATTCAGCCAAATTCAAAGGAATCCATTAACAGAGTTGTGTACAAGCACTGGCTTTCTAAAATGTTCAGACGTCATGGTTTAATGTTTGAAAAACTCTTTGATTGTTGTACACCTTGGGATTGTTTGGGCATCATTTGAGTCTTGTTGGTGACATGGTATGACCCAAAAGTCCGCCTTTGTTTCATCTATCACTCGCCATCATGCCCGAGTGCGACAAGGATGCTCACTTTACAATCTTTTTTGTTGGCTTTTCTCCCGAATTCTGTAAAAATTATTGCTTTTGCTGGGGGAATTTTGTTTCTACACCAGCCTAATTCTTATCAACAAAACTGCAAAAATCAATAACAAACCCAGAAATGAAGGGGTGCAGATGTTGAAGGATCAAGTATTTTTGAAAGGAGACTCAAATGTACACCAAGAGTAAGCGTACACATGTTTGTAATGAAAACAAAACCTGAATATCTTTCCAGTTGAATTGTCTAATGTCTGGTGTCTTTAAATGTCATGAAATGAGTCATGTCATATTTTTAATCTAGCCGTCAAAGTTCACAAATATGCTGAATTGTGGCTGGGGAAAGGACACAGAATCCTAGTTCTGTATCCATCCAAACTATAAGTACATGTATGATATGTAATCTAACTTTGCTACTATTGTAACAGGATTCCTTTCAATACAGAGTGCACACCTTTGACTGGTCATCTAGTGGTTAATGTATGTATGGTGGGTGTGTGGTGTTGTGGTCCATAGATCATAAGAAAGCACTCACACTGTAGTTTATATTACACATGCATTAATCATCCATCCTTCCTACACACTACATACTATTAGTGTATGGTACATATCTGTGCCAGGGGGCGGTTTGGCCATGAGAGGTGATGTGGTGAACATTATGCCTGATAATATTTCCCTTTTTTTAAAGTTAAACGGAAATGGATAACCATTTTGATAGAGTTGTAACCAGTGGATTTGATATGAAACTGTCAACATTATGGTTAATTTAAGGTCATTCAATAATTTCTCTTGGAATAATTTGTAGTCTTTATGCTTTTTCTCATTGTACATTCTGTTTTGTTTTGGAGGAATAACTGAACTATAAAAATAACAAGATTAATAGCAATAACATTAACAATGTAAGTAATGAAATATCCTGTTAAATATATGGCTTTGTTGGCTACTGTTGGCTTTATTAAAGCTTTTGTTAACTCAACCCAAAACTATCATCAATAAACAAAACAATTTTACAATTATTATTGAAATCAGACTTTCAAATAATTACATAATAGTTAATGTGTGTATTGTAAAGTGCAAAGTTTACAATGTGTTTTGATGCATTGATATCAAGATCACAAATACTACTTAATAGTTCCGCATCCCCGTTAAAATATATGTATCGCTTAAAAGTATAACTTTTGACTGACAAACTGAAATGTGTGTTTTGTTAAGGAACAATTCACAGCGATGAGAGACTTGTACATGAAGAATGGACAGGGGTTTGTCTTAGTCTACTCAATCACAGCCCAATCCACATTCAATGACCTGCTGGATTTAAGGGAACAGATCCTACGAGTCAAAGACACAGATAATGTAAGTATGACATTCATTCCATCTTAGCACTTTGATTGTACAAATCAGGGATTTAAAGGGACACGTTGCCTTGGATTCAAGGTGCCTTGGGTGATAAAAAGTACTTGTCATGAAATGAATATGGTTTGAAAGATATTTTAAAAGTAGATAATGATCCACGCAAATATGCTTCGAAATGGATGGTTTTCCTTATACTTTGTGAACACAGTCCGCCATTTTGTAGAACCAAAATTTGAATGCCACAAAATGGTGGATTTTGTCAGTTCACAAAGTAAAAGGAAAACCACACAATTTAAAGGCATTGTGTAGATCACTATATTCTTCTTTTAAAACATCTTTCCATGTAAAAAAATTTCATGACAAATGCTTTTTATAGCCCAAAGCGCCCTATCCAAGGGATCGTGCCCCTTTACTGAGTTAATGCAATAGAGGAAAAACCCCATTGTTTTCTGAATTTCAGTTGTAGATTGTAGTTAATAATACTGTTTGCTAGAATCAGTGTATGTTGTAATGGTCATTGATGGTAGATGCAGTGATTGTTACGTCAATTCGAAACTGTTATTGTCAACTTCAGAACATCTGATCATAATGCATGTAATTGTAATCCAATCAAGTGAGACTGTTCATATCACAGTCTTATTGAATTTCAACCATGACAAATAGATTACATACACCTGAAGCCAGTGATTTGGTTGTGTAGTTTTGTGGTGAACAATGCATAAAATTGACTTCAAAGTTTCTGGGAAATTAGTTTTTGTATTTAAAGCACTAAATGAGTGGGGGCCATCCTACATGTGTGACTCACTTCCCTTTGTTTGGTGGGCTACTTTCATATAGTCTTAAAACACAGTGTTAATTGTGTTAACTACATGTACATGAAGGCCTAATATTTTGTGACTAGTTCCCTTTAAATTTTAAGAACCAAAGTAGGTTTATTGTGGGTCTAAGGTATATCTGTATCTTTACACTGTACCACAAACTACATGTACATGTAAGTCAATGCTAAATCTTCACTGGTTGTACATGTACATAGTATAATACAGAGCTGTCAACACTTGCATTTTGCAATCATGGAGATTTTGTGAAATAATCAGCCTGGAGATATTTAGAACTACATTCAACATAATACAATAGGGAAAAGGTTTCCATAATCAGGGAAATCTATGGTTTGTTCATCAGAACATGGAAAGATTGGTTTATTTTCAGGCAACTTTCTGCAAATCAGGAAGAGTTGGCAGCGCTGATAATAATCCACAATCATATTGAAAGAGATGGAAATCATTGTTGTTTAAGAAGTTCAAACTGAAGTGAAAAATACAATTCTTCTCAGAGTGGTTTCATTTCTTTAGACTTAAATGTATATGTAGATGTCAGGAATAAAAACCAATAGAGTTATGAGACACATTTGTGCCAGCTTGCTGGTTTATTCGCCTTGAACTGACCTTAGAGACAAACAGTGTTTAGAGTCTATCAACATAATTTAGAATAAGATGAATTGAAAAACCTGATCTTCAACATGGAACAAGGAACTCAATAGGCAGATATGTTTTGGGCACCATTGGGTTGATATAAAAATCTCTCTTTTTGAGCTTTCTTTCTATTCCAGACAACACTTTTATAACATCAATGGAAGACATTCATGACCACCCAGAATGATTGAGTCAGGGATAAAACATTTACAACATTTACCTTGTTGTTAGTTTGGTTTGATTTGATGAAGTTTGTAATGAAGAAATGACCCTGGAACAAGTGACTTATTTAGGGAGTGAAGGTTAATGACTCAGTCTTAACCACATGACACGGATTTGGCATTTGTGGGTGTGGATGCTTATTTATTGAAATATTGGTGTATACCTGCTGTAGTAAATGCTGTGGTCTGGCATGTTATCAACGTTGTTCTTATTGACACTCATTTTGTTAATGACGTAAGCAGATCCTGCAATTAAGGTCAAACTTTATTGTAGTCATGTATGTTTCTGGTAACTATGGCAACAAGAAATTCAACAAAATAAACAGACAGTACAATGCTATCCATGCTATCAGGATTTGTTGTTTAAAACAATATTTAGAATGTATGTAATTGTATAGGCCAAGGTGTATGCATACATACATATTGAGGTGTATTTGTTTTTCTTGAATTGGCAATGGATTTTGTATCGGGAGGGCTTTGTTGTTTGTTTTGACTATCGTTGCTACGGAAGGCTTTCCCCCAATGCAAACAGAACTTTTAAAGCTTGGTTCACAGTATGCAGCGTTCTCCCTTAACAGTGGTCTGCTGGCCAAATAGCAGTTAAAACACAGCCCTGCAGACCAGTCAAATGCCCTCAGAGTGGTCCCGCTGGCTAGTTCACTGTTGAAAAGCAGTGAAAAAGCTGATGGACTAGCGAAATGACAAGCTAAACTGGCCAGTCACTAACAAAGAAAAGGGCAAACCCTGGTATGCCATTATGGCCTGAACCAATGTACATGTTTCATGTGTTTATGATACTATCAGGTGTCATTTATCACCAATAATGTAACTGATGGTTTGCGCTTAAATTTGTAAGTGACTAGCCACCATCACCATTGACCAGTTAGTTTGTCGTATTACTGTTTTGTCAGCTTTTTCACTAGTCCTTGTTTTATATTAAGTAAGAAGGTGTTGCAACACTGAAATAGACAGCAGGACCTGACCACTTGACTGGTCCTCAGGTGTTTTATTAGCAATTTTCCAGTGGACCTCTGTTATGGGAGAACTTTGTAATGCCATGGCGTAACAAAATTTAAATATATAATTTCTTGGGGTGGTTTTTTTAGTGTTGAATGGTCATTGATAAAGCAATTTTTAATGATTTGCGGTACTTTGCCTATGCAAAATCAGAAGCGAAAAGCTTCTATTGGGAAGGAAAATTAGTGCCACGGTATGCAAACCTTAAATGCATTGACATCATCCCGCCACCATCTTCACGGTTAAACAACGATGAAACAGAGGAAATGCAAAGCTAACTATGCATGAGGCATGCGATAGGCCAATAGGCAACCTCCTTTTGACCCATGTGAGGGCGCCCCACTGCAACATCGTACATAAGGTCGATACTGAATTGAAAGGTGCATATTTGTTAATTGCTATTACAGAAACTTTGCAAACCATAGACCTAGTGTAGTATCTAGTGTAGCAGGTTTCAGGTGTCTTAGTTTTTACTTCTACTCAGGATTTGCAAACTTCTGTGACTTACATGTAATAATGTGTTTGTTGTGGGATTGATCATAGGTACCAATGGTACTGGTAGGCAACAAGTGTGACTTAGAAGACGAGAGAGTCGTCGGTAAAGACCAAGGTGTCAACCTAGCTAAACAGTTTGGAAACTGGTAAGTACATGTACATGCCCCTGTTGATTAGAAATCAATAAAAACATTTGAGTCTGACAAACAATTCATGCATGAATCGTTTCTTAGATTTCTGATGGTTGGTGCCCGTTCGGAAATGCCGTGGCCAGAGATGTGGTTGGTACCAGCTGTCACCTTGCTAAACGTGAATGGATTCTACGTTTTTGTGAAAATACCATGACAGGTTTTTTTGCCGTTTTTCTCAGCAAGTAGACACTATATTTAGCTGAAACTTTCACATGTGACTTTATTGTGTCTCTCTCTTTAATTTTTGCCAGTAAGTCAATAAATTATGTTCACAAAAACCAAACAATGACCCTACCATTAAGAGTAAAACAATTGCTGTCAACTACATGGTGAGATTACCTACTGAACCCCATGTTATTTTGTCATCAACCTTAATGCTTTCATTTCTCTCCTAATTGAACAGCACCTTCCTGGAGACATCGGCCAAGCTTAAGATCAATGTGGATGAGATATTTCATGATCTGGTCAGACAGATCAATCGTCAGACACCAGACCCAAGAAGGAAGACTAAAGCCAAGGCTAAAAGCGGCAAGAAAGGTGGATGTGTCTTGGTGTGAAGGGTTACAGCTGGTGCTTTGCATGCTTATGGGAGGTGAGTATTCCAAAGATTGATCAATTGGACATGGCAATTATGGATGCAATAATTATTCGGCATTTCCCAGTAAACATGACACTATTTAGAGTCTCGGTTCCAATGTCCCTTATCATGGTCAAATTAACTTAATAACCAAATACAAGAAAACATAACACAAATTACTACTTGATGTTATTTCATCCAGCT
Source organism: Pisaster ochraceus (assembly GCA_010994315.2). Classification (NCBI taxonomy): domain Eukaryota; kingdom Metazoa; phylum Echinodermata; class Asteroidea; order Forcipulatida; family Asteriidae; genus Pisaster; species Pisaster ochraceus. The sequence continues at coordinate 20,605,693 of CM021527.1, forward strand.
TGGTTCCTGTGAAGGAGCTGCTGATTATGAATACACGTTAGACCCTTCTCAGATGGCGTCACTATTGTTGTCATGCTGGTGTACGTACACACGCATATCACACATACACGTTCCTAGAACTACGCGAAACACAACGCTGGATAGCAATACGTGTATGTCAGTGCTCAGACTTGGGGGGAAATCCCGCAAGACCGCAGGGGCTTGTATCTCAAAATATTTACTGGACCAGACTGTTGTGTACAAGACCAGAATTGAAATGAAAAGAAAAGATGCCCACACAGTTAAACACTTGAGCTGTTTGAATTTGAATAAGCACTATAAAAGAGAACATTTCTCTTATTTGTATTATGGGTAAGTATTCTTTAATAATCG
>CM021527.1:20620422-20638196 GCA_010994315.2 Pisaster ochraceus
ATCATGAACACAGAAATATTACAATCTAAACTTGAAAAAAGAAATTGACTGGACTCATTTTATAGGAGCCTGTTGCATATTATGACGTGATTTATTTGCAGTCAATAATATTGGAACAATTACAACAATAAGTTGGTTTGGATAGCTTTTTATTTTGCAAATATTACAAAAAATTCAGAAAGATTTTCACACATTGCTACATTGTACGGTTGTATACAAGCATCCATTAGTAGTAAGATTGATAGAAATAGATATCACCAACAAGTTCATTCAAATGCAGTCTGGTCAATGCTTTAGAAATTAACAAAGGGAGTTGGATAAGATTGCAAAAATGTATGCAAATTTGTTATTGAACTAACTGTGTGTAGCACTTACTTTTATGTATGTACGCCCTTTACGCCTATCCATTGCAAATGATTGGTGCATTATTCATAAACTGGCCACAAACAGATGCAGCCATTTTGATTAATAGGAGTAACAGTAAGAGGGTTAATCCTCTACTTTTCCTCAAAACGGCTTGATGTTGGGTGATATGCCACCTTGGTTCATTGTTGGATTTTGTCAGATCTATGCAGAGTTTTCAATCAATGTTTCCACAGGGGCATGATGCTCTTCATTATTCATGCATAAACAGGGGAAGTCAGCCGACCCAACCTTTCATATAATCTATTTAATGACATTATGGTTTCTAGATAACTTAACATTTTTACAAATTGTAAACATTAATGAATTTTTAAAACAGCCTAAAATAAAGTAGCAAATTCTACAATGAAAACAGAATGGTTTGGCGTCCAGTTTGTTTGCACTTTAATACGTTCAAGAAACATGAACATCACACCTCTAATATTACATTGTGACACAAAGAGAGTATTTACATAAGTACATATTAAAGCTCAAATATTTACACAGATTTCTTACAATGTTTATAATTCAACTCAAACCAATGGATGTACAGAGTATCTGAAAAGAACAACAGCAATCAAAAGGTCGTTTTGTTTTGGGGAAAAAGCAAACCAAACAAGCAAATGTATTTGTGGCAACTTAGCATCAGCAACGTCATGATATCCAAATACTTGATTTATCAACACACTACCAAAATGAGGTGTACCTTGTAGGAGATGCATTGCCCAAGGTAAAACCTTGTAAGTGGTATTTAGGAATAATTTAGTTGCATATATGAATTCAAGCTGGCATTTATGGGAAATAAGTTTCTTTTTTAGTATAAAGCATAAATACTCAAAGTTTGTACACCAAGTGACTATATTTGGCATTTTGCCTGTATAGAATAAAACAATAAGACATTGAAATAATGTTTACAGTTGATGAAAGTACACCTTTTGATATATTACAAAATAAAATCCAGTATTTCAATCCCAAATGCTCAATATGGTGAAGTTTCAGTGATGCAGGAACTCTTGTTTACATTATTAAGTCATTAAGTTTTCACAGTTATTGTTGGATGAACCTGTAGGTGGATGAAGGAGATGAACAATCAACTATTCTGAACCTCAAATTAACTCAACTGCTTCGATAAGGTATATGTAATGCATCCACGGAATTATAAAAAAAATAAACACAGCATCCGATGTAAACATAAAGCTTACTTCCATGGATTTTGTTTAGACAATATTGGACAATTTGTAAACAGATGAGCATTTGAGACTCTGAAAATGCCAACATGGAGAATGACACTCACTCTCTCAAGTAATGTTAGATGATCTTGCAGTAACATGGTATCTTGTTTAATCAGAGCTGATGTGCAACGGCCGCTCCTGCTCTTCATCCACTCACAGACCACAACATGAACTATTTTTTATTTTATTAACATGACGTTTTCGATAAAAAAGAAAAGTATGCAACAGAAATTTTGAACCACAGGGAAATTGTCAGTTGAGAACATGACCTTTACTATGATCTTCTTTGGTTGATTGGTACCAGGTTAAATCTCGCAGTCAGTCGCAGTTGATGTGGACAATTTGGTACAAGTAATTTCCACTTCAGTTTTTGCTTGTAAACAGGGCCCAATTTCATGGCTCTGCTTATTACGGAATTGTGTGCTCATGGCCCATAGAACTATATGCTTTACAGGGGCCGTGAGTGAAGAATCTGCAGTAAGTAGAGCTGTGAAATTGGAACCAGGTAATGCAACATAACAAGTTTTAAATCTGAACAGAAACGAAAGTTAACAGAAAGTTATAAACTTTTCGCGTAAAACACATTTTACCAATTTGTTTGAACATGTACAGTGTTTGTACATATGACTACATAATGTTGATTTATTACTAGTCACTCATAACATACACACATTCAAGTGTGACTGCCTGTTGTGGGGGCTGGGGGGAGGGGGGGCAGGGGCGAGGGGGGCCTTGCAACTCAGGATTCTGTCGGAGACTTTCTGCAGAATGGACAGTGATTCTTCTGTAGAACTGCTAGCTCAAATTCATCGGTATGAAAGAACTGAAACACAAAACATAAACACATGCCATTAGAATCAACCGATCTCGGAAAATATTTCACCCTCTTTACAGTTAAATGACGTCAATGGGTTTTGGCTGAACAAATCATTCTCCATCCTCTAGTTGCTAATGAACATACTGAGCATGTACAACAAACTTGTGAAAACTTAATCAAATTAGCTGGTCCCGTTTTAGTATAAAACACAAACAAATCCAAACAGGTGTATGTTTTGTGAGGGATTGTTATGCACGATGTGCTTGTTTTGATTGCTGCAATTAAAAATGCTGGTGATTTGGGAGATCTACAAATGCTACTTTGACAAGAGTTTCAACACAAATGTCTCTGATTAGGATTGGTACTCCTCTGACTCCTAGGTCCAACATCACAGAGCGGCTCAACTGCCCATTTTATGCTGACTGGGTGATTTCCATTTCATAGCGCTGCTAACAGTAAGCACCTGCAGGAAAAGGCATGCTAACCTCCGGTGCTTACTATTAGCAAACGAATGATGTAAGAATGCTCCATATCCATGATGAACGCGCAAGCTAGTGAAAACAATTTACGATAAAGCAATTTTCTCTACAATAGTTAGCCTGAAAATTAGCTTACCATTAAGCAGCGCTGTGAAATTGACCCCTGGTATGAACTTAATAACTAAATGAACTTAATAATCAATAAGAATATATAATAATAAAATAACTGACAAGACTGATACAGCAATTTGACTGTCCCCTAAGTACATTCCACAAACAAATACATGACAAGCTCACTTTCCTGCTTTTCAGGAATATTTTTTTAAAACCAATCCATTAGGGTCCTATCACAGCTGGAAACAACAATGCTAAAACAAAATGTTACTTTTTGTACATGAAGCTAAATCATGAGAATAACTTTCCAGCAAATTTGGTGTAACATGTTTACCTGGTTACAAGATGGGCAGGTAGTGACTGAGACATCAGGCATAATAGTCTTGAAGTACTGGTACCGTAGTGGAGCTGGCCACTTACGAATAATCACATGGTGGCGCTCTGTAGCTTGTAGAACCGATCGATTGACAACCACTGGAACAAACTCACTACCTCCTTGCTACAAAGAAAAAACAACAAATGAACAGTTCATACCACTCTGACAACTACACTAAAGGTAGGGTCATTGGTTTCTGTCAATGTAATACTGGTTTATAGACACAATTATCAAGAAAGATTCAATTAAAGTCACATGTGAAAGTTTCAGCTGAATACAGTGTCTACTTGCTGAGAAAACAGGAAAAAACTGTCAGGGTATTTTCACAAGAGCGTAGAATCCATCCACGAGATGACAGCGGGTACCAACCGCATCTCTGGCCGCAGCATTCGCGAATGGATACCAACTATCAGAAATTGCATGCATGAATTATTTCTCCAATTCCAATGTTTTGGGTGAAAAATTGTCCAAACCATAATACTAATGTATGACAAATATGAGTTGACAACTAGCTCAATGGTACAGCCAGTGGCATATTTCTCAACGATGGTCAGGAACTGTGTAAATACTATGGTTGATATGGTTGAGCCGTAGACCTATCACCAGGACCTGGGTCTCTCTGATGAGAACAGATACCATGCATTGTGTCATGGAATGAGAAGTAAAATTATCAAAGAGAGACTGGGCTTGCTTGGTGTGTTTGGATTGGTAGAGTTATAAACCAAATTGATTTGAGTGAAATGCAATCAACAATCTAGTTCTACAATTTGTGAACAATTAATTTAAACAAATGGACAGTACTATCTGCTAACCTTAAGTCAACATCAAATATCTGTCAAAAAAAACAACCCAAAAATAAATTGTCTGATAAACACTGTATTGAGGAAAGAAAGAAAACTTCACAAACAAATCAATTATAACACATTATTCAAACTGGTGAAGAAAACATTTTATCTGTGCTTAAGTTAATTTATTTTCTTGAAAACAACAATTGTAATGAGTTCGTCCTTTTCTGGAAACAAATGTGTCATTATACATGCCCGAGGTGATAAACAAATATTATTGACCATGAGCAGGAGCAGATTTGGGGGCAAAAATGTAGTAACTAGACTTATGAAAACGAATTTTACTGAAGAAGTCTGCTGAAGATATGATAAAAGTCAGTCTGTCTAAATGCAGACTGCGTAGTGTCATTACAAGCAAAGCTGTGGCATTACATTTGTTGACAGTTCATGGTTATTAGAAATGTTGGCCAATGTTTGATCACATAAGAAAGGTCCGTTTTAGAGCACAAGAACTGAAGAAAGAAACAAACCTCAAAGCTGAGTAGTCTCGAAGTGAATGGATCTTCATCTACGGCTTGATTCCCATAGTCATCTAGTTTCATAGATTGTACAGCATCACCTGCAGATTCCTTCCAGCCATCTCCTCTACTAGACGACTTATTAGAGGGTTCCATCTGAATCAGACTGACTGCTTCCTCATCACTTAAGCCTTCCTCTAAGACAAACTCAACCAACGGCAGAATATCTGCAATCAGAACATGACTACAATATTGAATATACTTAGCAACGGAGTTGAAAACATTCAAACATGAACCAAACATGAACTAGCACATGATTTCAGTACAAGATGTGGCAACCGGTTCAGAGTGAGACGATTTCAACAGCGATTGACAGGTTGATTCGCACAGAAGGCTCGTTGTGTATTGTGTACCATACATGCACTCAAGGTGTCATGATTTGTTGGCCTGATACAGACAGGAACAAAAGGCACTGGAATCACTGATCAACTTCACTCTTTACCAGGGTTATTTGTGTAATCCCTTATTCCAGACCTCAATTCCTTTGTCTGACAAACCAGGATTTCAATGAGAAAATAGTATTAGCTGTTGCAAACTGCTTACCAACCAAAAGGACCTATGGTATAAATGCAAAAAATTAGTTAGTGGCCTGACGTTTCGACCCTAGCAGAGTCTTTCTCGAAGGCTTAACAGGCTTTCAATAGACCAAGGCTGCTATGAATGTTCCCGTAGTTCTCAGCACTGAGGCAAGTATGAGATTCCAGCAAACCATGGCTGATAATCAGCTTTGGCCTTCAGCCTTGGGACAGCCAAATCACGATGACCGAAGAGAACTGTAAACCCAGCGCCAAATTTCCCCATGTTTGCTATCGTTACTTCGATCTGTCAGTGTTTTATTTCAACAACAATATTCCACAACAAAAATTCCAGTTGAAGGTTCTGAAAATGAATATTTGCAAGGTGTAAGAATTCCAGCAAAGCCAGATCAAGCTGGTTAAGAAATTACCCGTACATTGGTTTATGCCATAACTCCATCTCCTAATGAATTGCTCCATAAAAAAAGGCAATTTCATTAGAACCAAGAATCTATTTATCTAAAAATGTAAGAATTAAAAACTTACCAAATGAAGAGAATGAGTGAACAAACGGCTGGGCACAGTTGATGCATTGATTGCCTTGATTGTTGAGTAGAGGGTTGGTGGTTGAACAGCGATAGCACATCGGTAAGATATCCTGCCAATTATTGTAATCATAATCTTCATTTTTACACTGAAAAAACAATCACGATTAAAAGATTCATGTGCTCTTAGTTGGATTATTTTTTCTCTTATTTTTTGGTTTTCAATTTATCTCTTAATTCTATTGTTGCTGTTTTACTTTGTAGCACTGTGAGATGTTTTTTTAACTGTGAGAGTTGTTATGATTTATGAATTGCTTTATAATTCCTTGTACTAGTCCTTGACTATTTTCATCTTCCTGTTTACTGTATATATTAAAATGTAAACAAATCAATCAAGAAAACAATGACTAACCTCTGCATCATGGAATGGCTTGGATCTGATTGTTATACTTCCCAGGTCAATAGACTCCTGGAATCGAGGTGGGATCCTCAGCGACTGTAGCTTCTCAAAAGCAAACCTTGCTAGCTTGAACGCTGCTAGAGAACGACTCTGCTTAGCCAAGGCATACAGGGTGTTACTGTACAAGACTCAGTCAAAGAAATTATACATGGACTACAATTAAAAATCTCCAATAAGCGTTTAACCCGACCCGTAGTATGCTTATCATGTACAACTTCATCTGTGTATTAAAATGTGCATATGCAAAGCATCGCTGCTCTGACTGTAAAATTTCGACAAAAGTAATTGGTAAAAGAAAGGAGATTGTCAAGAATTTGGTGTTATGGGTGAAGAAAGAACTGAGAACACTTAAAGTGGAAGTGAAGGGATTGACCTTGGTGTTTTCTTGGTGACCTCTGGTTCATAGCAAGCACCCTTGTCAACAGGTTTCCTCAGGCTTGCGAGTCACAGTGATTAAGTTTGCTTAATAGAGACATTCTCGCTTTCCAAAATTACCATAAACTAATTATAACGATAACAATCCCAGACTAGTCTGCCATAGCCCTCCCTACTTCCATGTAGACTTTGAAAGGATACACTTTACTGATGCCATGAGGGATGTCCTTAATAATGGCATGCCATAGATAGCGGGCCATGTTGAATAATGCATCAGGTAGATGAGATGTAAACGGCTCATCGGTGTAGCGTTGGATAGAATGATAAACGTAATACACCTCAGCTTTACTCTGAAACTCAGTAAATTTAGACACCATGTCCTGCCGCTTGCTCTCATCAGCTGAAATCGGAAAACATAACAAGGTTCAAATCCATACCATTTGACATATATGTTCACATCGTTTTAATCCCTGTATTTTCAGTGACCAGTGGATAGTTTTCATTGTCAGCATCAGTATGGAAATCAAGCAAACACCTTCTGAAATGTATAACATAGCCAGTGTATACAAAGTTCTCCCAAGGTATTTTTCAAAACTGTGGGGCATCCTGGAACAAATTTTGGAAGTTTGGCCAAAGCAGGCTGAATTGAAACGAGGTCCTTGGGAATGTTTTTGACTTTGTGTTTATCATGGTTTGAAAAGCTCTACTGTGCAACCTGGAGCATTCTAAGTGGTTTATCTTGATCATATTTGTGAATTTGATCTGAAGTAAAAACATTTGTTTGCGTATTGGCCGCAATTCGCTTGTTTCGGCCACAATTCCCAAGTATCGACCCGATACACCAGCTTTTGCAAACAAAGAACACTGGTATACATTGAAACTCAATTCATGCACAGCTGTGACACTCAACCTACTCAGTGTGTGAAACCTGTACCATACAATAATACATTGATGCTTCCATGTCTCAACCTAGCTCTGACTCCAGTGTGTTCAAGTATCTCTAACGGCAGAGCTCATTCTCTTCAGCCCAAAGAACCATTCACAGTGCTAGGGCACCTGGTGTGCTCATCCTTCTACATTCTTTATGACTGGCACTTTCACCCATAATCAAGTTTTCCATCGAGTTTAAGTTGTACTCATTTTGTATTGATCCACAGTGAGTAATAGTTAATATGTTTGTTGATTCAAGCTTTCCCCATGGTTGATTGAATGCTGGGGTAGGCCATCATTCAAGCATGTTTGGCTTGGGATTCTGTTGGGGCTATAATTGGGCAAAGTCGTTGTGCATATTTGTGCCTAGTCAAAACAAAACCCAACTTCGCAACCCTTTATTTCCTGTAAACAGCATTTTAATTCAAGTTTTGTTTGAATTGCAAAACTTTAGATTTGGGTATCTTTGTAATCTTGATGTATTCATTCATCAAACAGATGCAGAAAAATAAATATTATCAGTTCATGGTAAACATGTTTTTACTATTGTTATAACCATTTACAAGAATTGAGGTCAATAAGTATTATGACTAGAGAATGAAGTCGGTAAATCATCTGGCCACAAAAAAATCCACCCAGACCACCATACCTCCTGCAATCTCAAGACACTGCATAGACAACATCCAGAAGTAGTATCCAGCGTCATTAAATCTACTCTCAAGCACGGCATTGTGGGTAAGCTGTTCCAACACCCTGACGGCATCATCCTGACGTCCTGCTTTGTGGAATGCTGCAAAGTAGAAGAAAATAATATTGATCTCTCATAAAGTCCCATTGTTTTCAATATCTGACATTCGCTAGGAGTAATTCTACAACAGGGTACAGAGTAAAAAATGCAAAAATGCACAGTACCCCGTATAAAATAATGTACAATTCTTTACAATGTATGCTGTAAATTACATTGTTTAAAAAGAAAATGCAAATAAGATTCTAGAAAGAAAAACTGCAGACAAAGCACACACAAGTTCACAGTTGCCTTATTCCCAAACTGTAATTTGGTCACAATCTTTAATGTCATTTTAAGATGATGTGTCGTAGCCAAAACAAATGCGTTATAAAAACGCCGATTTCGTATAACCTGCCAATATACAGTTAGAAAATTTGAGTGATTTAATCACCCTAGAAATAAACAAAAGTATTATATGCCAAGAACACTGGAGCTTGGAGGTGTTATCTATCTATTTATTACACATCCAACAGCAAAGTCAATTATCACCAATAACAGGATGAATAGGAATCAAGAAAACAAATCAGTTTTAGATGTGGGAGGAAAACCCCAATGGAGAAAACCTACGCAATCAGGTAGGGACTAAAAGGTTCTGGTCTGAGGTGGGATTCGAACTGAGGTGGGATTCGAACTGAGGTGGGATTCGAACTGAGGTGGGATTCGAACTGAGGTGGGATTCGAACCGAGGTGGGATTCGAACTGAGGTGGGATTCGAACTGAGGTGGGATTCGAACTGATGTCTACAGAAATGAAAGGTAGAGAAAGAAACTACTGAGCAAATGTGATCCATAGGAGGTTGTAGAGTGACATGCTTAATGTATACTCTAAAGAATTGTATAAAAACAACAATACATGCTGGCTCATCAGTTTCCTTGAGGTTCTGTTTTTTCATTTTTGCTTTATCAGAAGTTGATTATCATCCTCTGAGAAAAGAGAATATCAATTCATGTACCCACTTCGTGTACCTGCTTCGTGTACCCACTTTGTGTACCCACTTCGTGTACCCACTTTGTGTACCCACTTCATGTACCCACCTTGTGTACCCACTTCGTGTACCCACTTCATGTACTCACTTCTTGTACCCACTTCGTGTACCTGCTTCATATACCCGCTTCTGAACTGCACAATAGATAACAGATGCCATCAGTAAAGTGATATCATTGTATAAGACCTTTACCTCATCATTATTCTTACCTCTTTGAGCTTCTTCAAATCTGTCATTCTCTGCTAGCCACTGAGCGTATGGGACATACACATCATCCTGTAGGTATAAAATAACAAAGCTTGTTATAAGTGGATATTGATCTTGGATTACAGTCATTGCTTTGTGTTGTACAAACCTGATGTTATACCAGCATGACCAGGGATGTAAGTAAAAAATACCAAAATAGGTTAGAATGTTGTAACAAACTTTGAAACCAGAGACTTCACACACCCTTGTATACAAAGTATATCTAGTGGCATTGCCAAGATTACGTTTTAAAATTGAGCACATAACCGTGACAATCAAATGAGAATAAAGACTTGAGATGGTGGAATTGAATGCAGGTATGTGCTTCAGATGGCCCTTGCGCTTGTGTCATTCATTCTACTAGTATGATGCCGAGACACCATACACAGTATCATGAGAGTTGACATCACACACTGACATCAACTCCAACAAGCAACATCATCATAAGCACGATATTGTACATCACACAATCATTGAAAATAATGGCTGGAAATGAGAGTCAATGCACGCATATGAGACAAGCCTCAATGCATGTACAAATAAAACATAGTAGACCAATCCTTTCTTACACCCTGTTCAGACAGGCGCTTTAGAGTCGCAACGAACCAAACTACTGAATTAAGTTCATGAAAAGTTTGATGTCTGAAACAGTTAGGAGCGACTGAGCATGCTGGAAGTCGAAACATCTACTGTTGCAGTCATTCAGAACGACTCTGGAGCGCCTTGGTTTCAAACGTTGATCTTGTCATGAGCCAAACCTAATGTAACATTATGTAAGTTCGCCTGTCTGAAACCAAAATTTATTTGGGTTGAACTAGAGTTGCTCCTAATCTATTTGGTTCGGCGTGACTCTGAAGCAACCCTGTCTTAACCGGGTGCTAGTCATTGGCGTATAATTTTCTTTTGCCCCTGCCACTTGGTCTTGAAGACACAATACTGTTAATGTCTCTCTCTCAAAATCGATGTTGAAAATCGAAAATTATGCTGGAGCTGATGGTTTTGTGTGATTAGCCAGTGTGACAAACCTTAAACTCTGGGTGTTTTTCAATCAATGTAAATGCAGCCTCCCAGTGTCTGGACTCTACATGTAGCATCACTAATGCCTTGGTGTCTCCCATCTTAGTGTAGGTCTCTGCAGCATACGCATATTGCTCCATCTTCTTGAAGAAGAACGCACAGCGGGATAGAGGTTCTCTCTCGGCTTTGTCCAGCTTCCGAGCAACGTCAATCAACCTAAAGGTACAACCAAATCTCATCGATTATTGTGTCACATCAAAACATTTACCTACAGAAAATATTCAACATCAAATGATAAACCACAAGGGAATCTGACCGGGTAAATTTTAATTACTTTTGGGTTGAAGGAAGAAAAATGGACTAAAGCGGGACTTGAACCTGCGCCCTTCAGATCAGCGTTCCGGCGCTCTCCCAACTGAGCTTTCTAGCCCTAATGTTGGTGTCTCCTATTTGTCCGTATCTTTGTTTGGGGGTGCCAGCACCAACATAAGAGCTATAAAGCTCAGTTAATCCAGAGGTCGCAGGTTCAAGTCCCGCTCTAGTAAATTGTTCTTTGTTCAACCCATAAATTAAATAACAAACCTGTGAATATTTAAGTCAATTGCTAATCGGAGTCACAAGAAAGTAGATGTTTTCAATGTTTTCAACATCAGGTTTTTGTCTTGCGAGATCAAAACTAATTAGTTTTCTAATTTCTCACAAAATTATAGAATTTCAAGCAAAACAAATATTTCAAGAAATTTACAACCATGATCATCTTTAACCATGTAAGTTATGTGCAAATTTTTTATTTTCAATCTTATAAATGCTATCGGATCCTGTAAGCCAAGGTCAGAGTTAACACCATGATTTGAAAGGGTGCCGTTTGCAACAATAAAACAAAACTCAAAATCACAAATGGAGTTACTCAGCCTTACATGTCAGCCCAGTTATGATCACCGATGATCTCAATGGCTTTAAGATGTTCTCCTGCTGCCAGGTACATCTCTGCTGCTGCTCGAGGCTCATTGATGTTCTTAGCCCAGTCAGCTTGCTTGGTAATTAGAAGCTTCTTATCTTGAGGGTCTCCGGACCCGATGAATTCCTGATTGTAATAAACACATCTCATTAGTAAGTCTCTGGGATTTGTAATAGTACAGAGTTTGTCTTCATGGAAAAATAAACAATGAATCAAGAACCAAGAACCATCACAGAGTGAATCAAGAACCAAGAAACATCACAGAATGAACCAAGAACCAAGAACCATTAAACATTAAATCAAGAACCAAAAACTATCCCAGAGTGAATCAAGAACCAAGAACCATCACAGAGTGAATCAAGAACCAAGAACCATCACAGAATAAACCAAGAACCAAGAACCATCACAGAATGAACCAAGATTCGTCACAGACTTCTCAACGTTCAAATTTCTGAAATAGCAAAAGCATAAATTGGGACAAAAAACTTTAAAAGTACGCCATAACTGTACATGTACGCCCCAAAAACTTGATTGTTGGAAGCTGTGAATTCCCCCAAATCTTTACACACTTTTAAAAACTAATCGACTTTTATCACAGTGCTGCCAACGCAATTCCCTTCCATTCAAATCCAAGTGGTAAAATTGAAGCCGTAAGTAAAAGGAGTCTGGCTGCTTTTCACCTTTGCACATAGGGACTAAGACATGTTTTAGAATACATTACCTTGGCATGATCAAACATACGTAGATCTGTGTACATGTTCATGGCTCTTTGTTCCTGACCGGCTCTCTTATAGAGCTTAGCTGCCTCAGCAAACTTGCCCTGATAGGCGTAGACATCAGCTAAGAATAATTGATCATTCACCTCACCACGTCGCTTACGCTCCTAAAAGAATCAACAACATTCATGTCAAATTAAACGGAAAACCACGCAAGAATCAGGATCAATACAGTAGAGATAGTGACATTACTTTATCCTTAGGGTGTTGTGGCCAAGCGGACTAGAGCAGTGAACTCAAGTTCTGCTGGCTGAGTCATCAGAGTGTGGGTTTGAATCCCGGTCATGGCATTTGTGTTCTTGGGCAAGACACTTAACCATAACTGCTTCTCATCACCCAGGAGTAAGTGGGTACCTATGAGGGCAGAGACGGTGCTTTATACTCCATAGAAGGTTGTTTTTATTATTTATCATCATACCATAAACATGAAAAACAAGAAACATACAATACAAGAGACACTAAATGATGACAGGAACTAAAAAAGCGAGTTAAATCACTGTTGCTCACAGGCATTTAGCAAAATATTTTAGAAAAATTTAAAGACTAAAGGGAAAAAGAACTCAACAAAACCCAAAACAAAAAACCCCAAATGAGATGGCTTTAGGAATGCTGAAGGCCCAAATAAACTGGGGTAGTAACAGTGTGGCGTGCTTTGATACAATAAATGCATAGTATTATTTCTTATCCTTCTAGATCGTCTGACGTAAGATAAACCTACCTCTATGCTGTGGATGAGTTCTAAGTAGCGGATATCTCTGACCCTAATGAATGCCTTCTTAGCTGTGTCAAAGTCTAAACCTTCCATAGCCTCATGAGCCAAAGCCGTCCAATCCTTGTTAGTTACACCAAGACATGACACACGGTATGCATCTCTGCAACAAATACAAATATCTTAGTATGAAGAAAAAGGGCATTACAATGTTACGAAATACAGGCAGAGTATGTAGGCCTGGAATTACACAGAGGCCATGAAGTCTTGGCCTTGATGCCCCTTCAAAAGCTTCCCATTCGGACTTTTAAGATATTCCAACAGAAGTGCCCTTTGCATAATGAAAATGGCCTTGCCCTCTCCAAGATGAAATGCCTGGCCCGGTGTATGGTCATTATGATATGCTTCAAAGACAGATATGAAAAATCATAACCTAATGAATATGTACTCTATAAAAGCAGGTGCTTCAGATGGCCCTTGCGCTTGTGTCATTCATTCAACTAGTATGATGCCGAGACACCATACACAGTATCATGAGAGTTGGTATCACACACTGACATCAACTCCAACAAGCAACATAATCATAAGCTTCTACAAGACAAAGATCTGAAATGGTATTGTGGAGTGGGCCTCGCCCCTACAGGACAACAGGGTCAGTGATAATATCAAGAGACGTTGATCTACAGGGTGCTGGGACAAGACTGCCGTGTGGCCGGTCGCGAGGAGAGAGCTGCCGGCCACGGACATGCCTGAGTGATTTATTAAACATAAGACGCGTCACAAGACATGAAGACATGACGCAACATAAAGGCATATGGCACAACACTACAGTATCCCGAAATACCTGAACCACACAGTAAAAAGATGGGATCCTGGCAAATTACATCATCGGTGCCTTAGGCTGTATCTGAATTGGAGGCTACAGCTACGGCTACAACTGTTGCTATAAGTGTGTCACTAAAGACATCTGATAGTTCAACTCATGATGACACAGAAATCTAGCCGTAGCCGTAGCCATAGCTGTAGCTGTAGCCGCAAATATGGACACAGCCTTGTATGACATTCTAGAGGTCAAGTTATTGTCCTCTTCCTGCATTTTAATTGTTATATATGCCTTAACACTGTTTTAAGTCTTAACATTCAGTGAGTCTTTGGTAAACTTATATCCTCCTAGTAACCCAATGCGACATGGGTGAAGAGGTCTTAAGATGAACTGAGACTTACTTGAATTGTTTCCTCTCTAGGTATTGATACATAGGGGCAGATTGAGGAACTTCCACTGTAGTCATTGCATACACATGAAGACAGAATATCTTGGATCCAGCGAAGCCCACTACAAAGCCTTGCAGTTTCTGCTGATGTACAGGGAAGTTGCTAGCCTTGATGTTCAACATGCCATTGCCTGAGAAACACAACATGTCTTCATATTGAGTGTTCCAGGCAACGCTGTTAGCATTGGGCTCCTGCAGGAAAAAGAAGTGTAGAGTTGAAAATCTTGCATCAGGGGAATATGACCTAGACAAGTTTGTGTTAATGAGACTGGTAGTGTGACACTCAACGTTGTGATCAGTATAATTTGTTACGCCTCCTGTTGACAATCACATCATACTTTTCAGAACCATCACAACTCAAAGAGAAGAGAAACTACAGCCAAGGCAATACCACTAACCTCACCAGACAACAAAACAAATGCTTAAAGGCAAGCTCACAGATTGTCTTTTTGTCAATGTAATGTTTTTTTATGGGCAAAATAATGAAGAAAGATACAATAAAAGTCACATGTGAAAGTTCCAGCTGAATTCAGTGTTTAATTGCTGAGAAAACAGCAAAAAACTGTCACGATTTTTTCACAAGAGCATCAAATCCATCCACGTTTAGACAGGTGACAGTGGTTACTAACCTTATCTCTGTCAGAAACATTTGCAAACTGACACCAGCCCTCCGAAATCTGAGAAACGATTCATGCATGAATCGTTTCTCAGAATCAAATGTTTCGGGGTGAAAATTATCAAACCATATTACTTCGAAGGGAATGCTTTCTCAAAATAGTTTATACCATCAACAGCTACAGTGCTTCTCACCAGGTAAGGTTTCATGGTCATTAATTTTTTGAGTAGTTACCAATGACCCTACCTTTAATTCATTTTACATTGATGTGTATGACAAATGACTAAGAAATTATTCAATTTGCAATACCTACCTGGAATAACAGCTCCTTAGTGTTGACATCATACACTAAGCACGTATTATGTTCATCAACTACAGACAACTTAGTACGAGAACAGCTGATGTCCAGACATCGGACTGAAGTCTGTTGCTTCAAGATGAGTATTGGAAATGGGTTGTCCACGAACAACTTCATTATCTACGGGAAGATCAAAGTTCTTACGTTACTCTAGAAACATAAAAATTAATACAAACTTACAGCAGGGTTTATTATTAATATATATTTCTGGTACGATGAATCCAAGGTCGCTTCATTAGTAAACTTAATCACTGTAGCTCACAAGCCTGAGGAAACCTGTAAACAAGGGTGCTTGCTATGCGAACCAGAAACACCAGGGTTAACCCCTACTCTTCCATGATAAGTGTTCTGGGTCCTTTTATGTGCACTACCAATCCTAGTACACGGAATGTACAATTTAATGTTCCATCCATAGGACAAAGCAATTATGATCAAGCATCTTTCTCAACGACAAAAGAGCCAAGACCGGGACTCGAACCCACACTCTGCTGTTCAGAAACACCAGAACTTGAGTTTCTGTGCTTTTAAACCACTCTTCCACAACATGCCACGTAAAGGTTGTGAGAAGGTATAACCTTTGTTAATTCCGTAATAGCATCTAAAATTTCTAACAAAACGTATTTCTTACGAATCAATATCGGTAATAAAATCAGTAGTAAGAAATCAGAAAAATCAAGTTGAAATTTATTGTATGAATTCCAAAACGTACTTTGCGAGTCAAAATGCATGTAAAGATATGGTGCGGATCTAACTGCGTACACGTCACCAAAAATCTGCACTGCACAGTGACACACAGGGAATCCAGCTCCCAAAAGGTTGGCCAGAAAGATTGATTGTGAGATGCCGTCTGGTGAATTGGGTTAATAATTAGTCTGTACATCTAAATCAAATTATATGAAAGCATTGCTAGGTCATGTGGTGTATAGTCACCAGTAGTTTGTCCTTAGTTTAGACATACACAATCTCCCCAAATAAAGAGTTTTATGTACGATTCACACATGGACAGCCATTAAAAAATGAGCTAGTCTAGTACCCAACCTACCTGACCATTCTTGAGTCCAACAAGTAGTCCTTCTCTTCCTGATGGTCCACCAATAACCTTGATGTATCTGATCAAAGCCTCCATCACCCACTCACGCTCCTTCACTCCTTTGAAACTCAGACTTATCAAACGTTTCTCCTAAATGTCAACAAAACAAAACAGAAAGGAGAATCAGCTGTTGCAAACTGCTTACCAACCAAAAGGACTTGTGGTATAAACGCAAAAAATAGTGAGTGGCCTGACGTTTCGACCCTAGCAGAGTCTTTCTAAAAGGCTACAAAATTGAAGAAAAAAAGAAAGACTCTGCTAGGGTTAAACTGACAATTTTTTGCAAAAAACAAAACAATGAACATGCTTAAAGAGCGCTGAGCATTGACTAAGAGTTTGTAGAAGCTGAATTTCCCACACAACTGGTTTTTTTCCCCCCAAAAGAAATTTAAGTGAGCAAAACCCCCCACCAAACCATTAAATAAACAAACATTCCTGCATAAGAGTGGGCTGGGCATTGATGTAGTTTTGTTGCGCATGATGCTAATCAATACTTGTTGGACACTAAATATGCAAAATACAGAGTTCTTGTGCCAGCTAACAGATGGTACAGCTAGCATAGTAACACCATCTCAACCTGTCACTTCTGAAGGCACCTGCAAAAATACAAACTCAGACCAGAGCCTGATGGGTGGATTGAATAGTCAATCCCTGTACCTGACTCTATAGGTTTTCTGCATATTCTTTCCTTATCTAGAGCCAAAGATTTCTTCACTGCTGTTGTTGAAAGGGGCTGTGTCGTCATGATCAAAGCAGTCTTTGCACACGCATGCACGCTCTCCATAGATTTGATACAGAGGGAGGGTGCCTGCATGCAGTAACTGGTTAAGAGAGTTCATACAGGCCTGCTTTCGTTCGTGATGACACAGTCTCTTTAACAAGTAGAAAGATATGAATAAGTGAGCAAACCTGACACAAGATGAGGTTCAATGAGCAGACAACTAGAAGGTTACATTCAAACTTCTTATTAATCTTCTCTTTGACTCTGTAGTGCATATCTGAAGCATCATCTGAACACAGCTCATAAATCACAATCTTGTCTGACAGTTGCACCTGAAATAAAAGAAAACAACTCAGTGTATTAATTTGACTCTTTGTTAAAACCTTCCCGGGAAGCATGTGTTCTGCAACTAAGAAGCAAAACCAAATGTTTCACGTTCCGCATCCTTCCAGATGAGCCTATTTTCAAGGCATTTCACATCAGTTTAAGGGGGATCAACTTTGAGAATTCTACCCCGTTTTTTTCAGCCAGCCTATACCAGATAATAGCCCGAACATCTGACGTCACACTTCGAAGCGCGTGAATAACGCCAGATACCAGCCAGACCGGATGTTGGCAGATGTACCTTTGAC
>CM021527.1:20668670-20683845 GCA_010994315.2 Pisaster ochraceus
CCGTTACACCTGTTACTATGAATATACTCGTAGGCGGCAGTCAACGTGTTAACACTGCATTCAATGACCATCAGAACTTTCTGACTTTCCTTATATTTATCTGGACTAGAGTTAATTAAAAATAACTATTAGGTGATCAGCTGTGACCTTGGCAATCATTTGTTTGACCTTATGTCAAACGTTTTTAATCAAAAGTTGTTTTTTTTGTCTTTGTCACTCACAAGTTTCAATTGTTAAATGTTTAAGTGTTTGAATGTTTAAAAAAAAAATCAAACTTTTCAGGCCATTTTCATGATATTATAGTTTATGTCATTGGAAAAAACATGGAAGTAATACAATCTAAATGTTTTTTGGACCAAAATGGGCAAAAGACTCCCCAAAAGGCCCTCTAACAGCAAATAATTAAAAAAAACATTTTTTTTATAGCATTTTGTAGTACTTCAAAAATCCCTACTGGGAATTTTCCTATGACCTAGTTTCAGCATGAACTTCCTGGTCTCAAGTACACACGTGTACAACAATTGAAACATTTTGAAATACATGCAATGCATGTTTGAATTTTTTCTTCCTTTTTTCCCCCCGGAACCAGCATTGACCATGTTGACAGTGAGCATTAGTCACAAAAGTTTGAACTTGAACGGGACATATCTGTGCAAACAGTGTATTATCTTGGCCCTCATTGAGTTGAGTAGAGCTTGGTGTTGCTGGAGCTTTCACTATCAATGATTTACATAATTTCTTAGCATGCCCAAATGGCGTCATTTCTATCAGGGTGATTTCCCATGCACAAGCGTGTATCAGGCTGATACATCCAAATTGCATGCCAATATGCATGTACAAGTATTGTGCCCAATACGCCAATAAATTATAATAATAAAACATTTTATTAATTATTTTTTGTGGGGGGTGTCAGGGGGGTAGGGGGAGGACTTCAAATCAAATTCAATTTTTTTAAAAAGATAAAACCATTTAGAATGCCCAATATTGCACAGTATTGCTTTTTAAAACCAAAGATAAACACCAAGTAAAGAACATTTCGAGGACCTCATTTCAATTCAGCGTGCTTAGGCCAAACTTCCAAAATCTGGGTCCAGGATGCTCGGGGAGAACCTTGTCTATTATTTCTTATTTTGTCAAATTGAATTCATTTGTATTACAGGAAGCACGTCTTTTGGAGGGTATTCTTGAGGAAGGGAGCTGAGAGGATACTGACAATGGATGACGCAGATTGCTTCAGCTTCCAGAGAGGAGAGAAATGTAGCCACTCACTGCCAGTTTGTGGTAAAGATGAGAGCTACATGTATGAGAGAGTGAAGAACGAGAAGGAACATTTGACTCAATGTAACAATAATCATTTTGAATCTTCACATCCTGTTAGTGGGAAGATCGATGTAAAGCCATTTGAAAATGCTCTCCCTGCAAGTTTGCCCGCACTGACCTCTACCACTGTTGGTAGAGCTCATGAGAACTGGTTGAGTCCCATTCAAAAAGATGAGGAACACTGCAAAAGCCCAAGCATTCGCGGGGATGAGTCATTTCGGCATCGTATTGACTATGAAAAGAGTCGTATGGAGACACAATGTGGAGGTTTAAGTTCCATGAAGAAGGAGTTTGATCCAGAGGATCAGATACAACTTTCTGACACTGCCATAAGTTCATCTGATTGTCTGAGATATCAGCAACAAGACAACCTGCCATCAAGCATTGGGACTGATGAGACGGATCAGGGCCAAGTGGTGCCAAGCTTCAGCCTCACGGAACGACTCTCTAGCCATCAGTATTATCCCAAACCCAAAGATTCTGCAGGGCTAAGCCTCATATCAGACCCAACACTAAAGGAATCACCAGGGTTAAGCTGCCATCCCACTGCAATAAGTCACACTCGTATGGGCCATCATGAAGAGTCTCTGTATGCAATACATCATCAGAGTAGTGCATCATCCACTATGCAGGGTCAGCTCCAGTCAAACAGTAAACCATCTGGTTCATCAATAACACCTGTGGAAGTTGAGGAAGGGGAGGTCGGTAAGAGGAAGACATCATGTGATGAGAAGTTGGAGGAGGGTCATAGGTCAAGCATGAAGAGACAGAAGATCGCACCAACAATTCAACAAGGTATACAGGGTTTGCCCTTTACCTTTTTTAGTGACTGGCCAGCAGGACCAGTTAGCTTGTTATTTTACCAGTCCATCAGCTGTTTCACCAGTCCATACACTGTATGAAATAGGGATGCTTTTCAATACTGAACTAGGCAGCCGGACTACTTGGAGGGAATTTTGACTGGTCTGCTGGCTGTGTTTTACCTGGCCTTTAGCCAGCGGACCAGTGTTAAGGAAGAACGCTGAGTACATGTATAACATGCAGCACTTACTGCAGTTTTTCCTGTTTGTGTGTAATGCCATGCCAACTTAATACAAAACTGCCTCAAACACGTACCAGAATCCTTGAAGAAATGCGGTCATCTTTTGTTTATTTGAGGATTTATGTACGACTGAAATTTATTAGATTTGGGTTTGAACAAAGAAAAATTGACAAGAAAAGGGGAACCTGCAATCTCCGGAATAACGTGCAAGCACTCTTATGCCAACTGAGCTATCCATAGCCCTTATGTGTGTATGTTGGTGATCCCAGTATTTTGTCATCTTTGTTTGGGGTGCCAGTCATACATGTCATAAGCCATACAACAGGCCTCGAAATAACCCACGACACCCACAGCAATTGCCGTGGCGCTGTGCTTTTGCTTGCTGTGATGCCCCTTGCAAAGTTCCAATAAGAGTGCCCCTTACCAGAGGAAAATTGCTATGCCCCTTCAAGAGTGAAGTTCAAGGCCTGCATACCCTGGCTACACGGCAGTTAACAGAACTCCCTGGCTCAGGGATCACACCCTAGTTTACGATACAACCCAGGATGCGGAAGCAGAGGGACCATATCTTAAGGAAATGCGCTATTTGTAATAAATCACAAGGGAAACTGACTGGATAATTTTTAAATAATTTGGGGTTGAACATCAGCTCTTGTGATCAGTGTCTGCTGTTGTTTATTTTTTAAGGAAACGCAAATGGATCTCTGTTTATTGAGCTTGACTTTTCACACGTTTGGCAAAGACTCAGTGTCTTATCAGGCAGTTTCTGTCATGAGAAATGCATTTGAACATGAAATTAGTGCTTTTGGAAGGTACATGTAAAATGCCAGCTGAAAGTAAGCAAAACCTTGCACCCATACGTCAGAAGCATGCGTCTGTCATGTGTGGACTTTGCAACCACCCATATAATAGTGCATTTCATACTTCCTATAACAGCATCGCCTTTTGTACATGTAGATCCATTGGCATTTAACTGTTTTTACATGTAATTTAGAGTTGTTATGAAACAATGTGATGTTTTTTCCCTCATCAACAGAAGTGAATTACAACCAGACTGTTCTGTCACCAACACAGTATCAGTTATCAGGCAAAGGCAACTACGTTTTTGAATCTCCAAACTACTGCACCTTCAACTGTAAGTTGTTAAACACTCTGATTTAAATATACATTCATTTAAATTCATTTGTAATGTCTCCTTGCCCAATTTATAAAATATAATTTGTCTTGTCATTTTTGTTTTTTAAGCATCAGTGAACTAGTTTAATCATTTTGATCTTCATAATTCTGTTAGTATGATACAGGCATGGAATTTCAACTTTGAGCATGTTGAGAGGGCAAGGCCATTTTTCATGTTTCAAAGGGCACTTCCATTGGAAAATCTGAAAGTTTATGGGAAATTTGTGAAGGGGCACCATGGCCAAGACCAGGGGCAACAGAGGCCATATTCCAAGCCTGTGTATACGTATATTCTTAAATTGTTGAAGTTGTGGTTAATAATTATGTTTTGCATGTTTTGTTGCTATTATCAATAACCTACTTAAATTTGTGGCGTACATGTATTGTTTCAGTGTATAAGAGTGGGCAGGACAAGAAGCATGCCTTAGAGTGGGCCAGTCGTCAGTCCTCACAAACTGACAGTGTTAGTGTCACTGGTAAGTACTGTACATCATTTTTCAACTTTTCTATCTTCCAGATAATTTACTCTTTATATTTTACATCAAGGCAGATACAGCAATACAATTGTTACCTATGTGATCGTTTTTTTTTTTTTAAATGGTGACATTTTAACTATGGTTCACATGTACCATATTTCAAAATCCCACACTGTAACAACTGTAATTCTGAATTTGTTAAGACCTGGCGATTTATTGCCCAATATTTCTTCGATAATTACAACAGTCGAAACGTTGAGACCAATAAAGAACTCACTCTGCGGCAGTGAAGTTAGTTACGAGAAGTCCCCGCGATCCACTAAGCAAAAGTAGTAGTCCCGGCCGATTTCCTTCCTTCTGCCAAGGTAGTAGTTTAAGTTGTCTCCCGAGTTTTCGAAATCTACTCATCGGCAGTAGAATAAAGCAAAACTTAGTTCACAAAGAACGAATCTACACAGCAAAGTAGATATACACATGGTGTTACTGCAAACGGAATATACATTGATACCTCACCATGCAATGCCCACAAAAATTATTTACAATAGTTTAATGAAGAACTTTTTGTTTTTGAAAATTGTTACATTTAAATTGTTCTTTGTTTACATTCAACTTTTTTCATTGTCTTCACTGGTACTGTATTGCAAATGGTGCACTCTTCCTGTGCAGAGTCTTCTCAAAGGGGTGGGTTACCGTTTCAACTTTTAGAGAATACAACCATAAATGAGAATAAATAAATACAATGGATGATGCCACTTTATTATCTAGGTTCGATTCCCACTGAGTCACTAGAAACCATCGCTAAGCTGATTGCACAAACGACCGAATGGAAGAAGATTGCTCGCCTGTTGCCGATGACAGAGTGTCCCACCTTGGAGACAGACATCAAGAGTTTAGAGGAGTGTCAGGGTACGACGTGTGACAAGACGTTGGCCGTCTTGATGAGGTGGTGGAGGGAGCATCCTGAACAAGGTGACAGGACAGCGATGAAGGAATGCCTTCAAAAAGGTTTGGAATGCTGTAAACTGGTCAGGTTAGCTCGTGCCATCGACAAGTATTTTCCAGATGCTTAACGGCTCATTATTTACCTGAAATATGTTTGGACAAGACATTTAAAAATTGAATTTAAAGCCCCCTTTTTAATGGTTTCGTTGGTTGCTGAAAATGCAATGTTTACAACAGTACATCATTGGCAATTGACCAAACTTTGTGGTAATACGTTCGACTCTCATTAATACGAGCTCGGAAGATACAAGACGCCGGTTTATATGAGGTTTTTCACCGGTCCCGAACTGTCCCATGTGTGTTAATGTCTTAAAAAACGAAAGATACGAGCATGGTTGTAACGAGAGCACTGATAATTGGAGGTATTTTTGCGGCCCCATGATGACAAAATGTATTGTTTTTCATACTTTTGTAGCGAGATCTGAAAAATATTGTTGTGTAACAAAAGTTTACCTTAACAAAATCTTAGCATTCAGTCAAGGTTCGGAAATTACTTTCTTGTTGCCAAACTATTTATCAGATCGAACCGGCCATGCGATTCTGTCTGATCCGAAAACCAGAAACATTTCGCTGGTAACCTACACTTGAATTGCTACTTCCCTTGGACGACAACCAACAAAAACAGCGTTCAGCGTAGGCGCTACGAAGTATTGAAATTGCTCATCATGGTCACATGAATGCAACGGCAAGTTTGACATCACTTTGCTATGATTTTTATCTTGAGTTATACAAAATATTAAATTTTTATGATCATAGTGAAGAAAAATGCATTTATCATTGATATTTTTGTGTACAGGATGCTCGTGAGAACTGTACTAGGTAGCAAACTGCTTCGTTCTATTCTATACACGTGTGTAGTGCGTGCACTCTGACGACGTGTGAACATGTATACATGAACATTGTACATGCTGTAATAGTGCGCTGCATTTAAGACGAGGTTCGGATAATACAAGGAAAACGGGCCAGTCCGGCGGACCTCGTATTAACAAGAGTCGACTGTATAACGAACGTTGTCATTTGAATGCAGCATGTAAATAAACTAAACCAAGACCTTTTTTTCAAAATTGATTTGGTCTTTTTCAAGGTAATGTAAAAACAAATTGCATGTTGAATCTGAAATAGACCCAATGGTCATGCTGGTTTGTACATTTATTTCAATATTTTTTACATAAAAACAAATTTGCAAGTATTACCTTTAAAATGGTTTGTCTAAAGCATCAAATCAGGTTCATGTTTGTCCAAAGCTCTTGGTTTTGATTAAAATTTAAAAAGAAAAAGACCAAAGACGTAAACGTTAGACATTTTAAACCAGCCCTAATCCTTAGAAATATGAAAGCATTCCATAAAAACCATTAATATGTAATGAATTATGACATTCTTATTTGTGATAATTCAATATTTACAGCCCATGGTATTCAAATTCCCACTGCCATTATGTTGTGTTTTATGTTTGTTTTATTCTTATGTAACCGTCATTATTGCAATACATTTTTTATTGACTTCCCTCCATCTGTACATGTGTCTTATCTACACGGCCCTTCCATGGCAAAACAGCCAAACTCAAATATTTTAAAAAGTTTTTTAGATAAGATGTTTCTGTGTAAATTGAGGGCGCTTTTTCCATTTCAAAGTTTCAAAGGCATGCTATGTATGTTTTTGAATATAACATGTCCTATCTCGGCCTCTTTTTACACTTTCGTCACATTTTTATGGCGAAACAGCATATCTCTGTTGCTTTTCTCAAAATTTCATTTTTCGAGTTAGGCTGTTTTGCCATGGAAGGGCCGTACATGTATGTAACAGTATATGATTTGGGTTCAAACAAATATATGTTCATTTCAGTCCACAGGTGTGTGTGCAATTAATAAGTTATGAAGAGGGACGTCGACTATCAAGATGCATGCTAGCTGAAACTGGAAAAAAGACTTGACCTATTTCTGCTGGTCTTCCCTTCCAACTTTTC
Source organism: Pisaster ochraceus (assembly GCA_010994315.2). Lineage (NCBI taxonomy): Eukaryota > Metazoa > Echinodermata > Asteroidea > Forcipulatida > Asteriidae > Pisaster > Pisaster ochraceus. Next base: position 20,675,650 of record CM021527.1, read on the forward strand.
CACATTTTCACAAATTAAATTTCACTAAATCTTTGTTTAGAGAAAAAAACATACCTGAGGAACTTCAAAAAAATTACTTGGCAAACTGTAATGAAATTTTCTCCCGCACATCCCGCTCTGTCATTGTCTGTCCACAAACTACCAAATGGATGGTGATCTTGCTAATAAGGCTGGCTACTGCTGAATGGGCCTTTGGATGTTCTTGTGGGATGGCAATGGAGGGACCAGTAGTGTGAGGGAATGCACATGTTTAGTAAGTAGTCTTCCCTGTTTGCCAACCTTAGCCCTGGCAGTACCCCCCCCCCCTTGATCTTGACACACTTCCTGAGGCACTTTGTGCTGACAGCATTCAGAATCTTCTTTCCTTTTTATGGAGACAAATATTACAGAAACAGTTTTAATAATTATATTCCTTTATACTGTGATTTTTAGGTCATTTTCATTTTCCTTGGACCTTTTGGAAAGAGGGGGAATGAAGCTGTACTAGATTCTACCCAACACCTTCAAGGGTAGGCCAAAGTGGTCTCAATTTACTCAACCTATTGGTAGAAATTTGTTAAAAAATTAGGGACCTAAGTGCCCATCGTCCTCATTGCCTCTTGAACTCTCCTCAATTTTTTTGAAGTTCACATGTTGTATCTTTAAATCCTTTGACCTTTCATCTCAAACTTCGCAACGCATGATGACGATGATGTTGGGATATACTCTGGTAAATCAGTTTTCTTTGGCTCGTGTAGCTCTTACACATGGCATGCATGGTGTACATGTACATCCAAAATCAAAACCAATATGAATAGGAACTTACCCCCCAGGACATTCGCAGTGAGCAGCCTTGACATCTCCACACTCTGCCTGAAGAACTATCCATGAGCTGTATGTGTCCTTCTTTAGACATGTCTTGTCCTTCTGGGTAGGCTTTACCTCGGCTCGGAAAGATGAAGAAATCAGGTTTACTCTTACTCTCAGTCTCAGAAGATGAGGTAGAATTAGTAGTAGTAGCACTACTACTAGTCCTAGCAGAACTCGAAGTCACCTCAAGAATCGGGACATGACCATTGCTGAACAGACGGTAATCTTCGAATAATTTATAAGCCCTCAACTTTCTTCTATCGTAATCGGCCCGATAACAAATTAAATAATAAAACACATCATAGAGCCCAATATCTGGAATGTTGGAAAAGTCAGACTTGAATCCTATCAACTTAAATGGATCTGAAAATGTAAGTGCAAGTGTTTGCTGCAAGCTGTCATTGGAGAAATTTGGGTCGACCGGCAACCTCAAATTTGCCACACATTTGCGCAATTCCACTAACTCTTTCTTCATGTAACCGGTCATTGACACACCTTCCTTTGATGTCAAGTGCTGTCATTTTGTCCGCCTTGACCTTGGGCATTTTTGATGCGCAGTTGTAAAAGTTACTGCACTTGTTACGCTTTCCTTTCTTGACCTTACAACAGCATCCCACACAAACCTCTTTACCTCACCCCGGATTCCATTGACAGTCGTGGCGTTCACCCACTTCGGAAAGTGGTGTTCAGTGAGCCTCTTACCAGCTGGTCCATACATGTACATGTAGATCTGCGTCAAGGCCGAGCATCCGCTTTCATGTACCCATCCAAGTGTCCCTTTTTAACCTCATCCCAGGGTGAAGGGCCTTCCATTCGATCCAGCTGTTTACTTCTTAAAGCTTGCCTCAAGAAGGTCAATAAAAACCTTCTTCCACCATTTCAATGTTTTGTGTATGTTCAGCATATACCACATGCCTTGATCCGCGCGGTACACACAACCCATATACTTGGTGTAGCACTTAATATCCTGAGCCACTGGCTTGTCAACTTTACAGGGTTCATTTTGCCCTCGTGCACAAACATTTTTGGGAAATTAGACACATTATGAACAGACGGTATGATGTTTATCTGTCTCTTGTGTACCAAGGTAGGAACATCAAATCACCATCTCGGACAGACTGTAAGTCATTCCTTTGTTGCCTTATTTCCTCTGGCGTACCTGTGCGATTGACACGCAGTGTTCTGCATGCCCTCATTTGATGTTCAGCAAGGTTTGTGTAAAGTTCAGGCAATGAAAACAGATTATTCATATAGATGTGATGTCCTCTATCAAATAATGGCTGGCACATACGGTTTACTAGAGTTTTATACGAGCCAACTTCAGTTTCATTGTTGCGTTTACCTTGGTAGAGTTCGGCATTCCACACATATCCGGTGCAAGATTCTGCCACGTTCCAACAATTCAGGCCCCACTTGTGTGGCTTGTTTGGCTTGTAAACCTTTATCCCGGTACGCCCCTTGAAAGGGATAATTGTTTCGTCAATTGAAATTTTTCGATCAGGATAATGCTCTGATTGCCAGTGCTGAACCACTCAATGATTTTTCCTCAGCGCACACCAGCTTGGGCAACTTGTACATTTTTGGTATACATTGATGCCGTAGAATTGATCCCGTGGCATGATGGATTTGAACCCCAGGGTTTGGATTGTCCATTCAGTCGTCCAGTGTGCATCCTAACAGGGTCGACGATCTATCCCCATGAGCAATAAAAGAGAAAGTCAAGCTTTGATTTCTGCCACATCAACATCTTTTCATTTGCAAAGCCTATGAGTCCTCAGCCCGGATCCATTCCTCCTTTATTTGCTGCAGTTGTAGCAGCATACCTGTTTGTGTCGGTCACAAGTAAATCCAACACTTTACCATCAAAGTGGTGGGAAAATATAACATATTCTGATGGCTCAGTGCCATCTTCCATGTCTTCAGCGTCAAAGATTCTCTCCCTGTCGCTGATTGAAATCCATCAGTCAATTATGATCGTAGGCCCTTGGTAAAGCATGCCAAAGAGCATTCCCAGTCAGAAGCTATCTGTAAGCTGCCGTGTAGCCAGGGATCACATTCTTTCCATGTTGACGTTGCTTGTAACCCCCGACTAGTTGCTGCTAAAAAAACATTTGCTGCTGGTTTTCGCTTGTGGGTTTTACATAAATATAGGAACATCAAATCACCATCTTGGACAGACTGTAAGTCATTCCTTTTCTTCATGTTTGTTGCCTTTATTTCCTCTGGCGTACTGGTGCAATTGACACGCAGTGTTCTGCATGCCCTCATTTGATGTTCAGCAAGGTTTGTGTAAAGTTCTGGCGATGAAAACAGATTATTCATATAGATGTGAGCTGGTACATACGGTTAACTAGAGTTTTATACTTGCCAACTTCAGTTTCGTTGTTGTGCTTGCCTTGGTAGAGTTCTGCATTCCACACGTATCCGGTGCAAGATTCTGCCACGTTCCAACAATTCAGGCCCCATTCGTGTGGCTTGTTTGGCTTGTACACCTTCATCCCGGTACGCCCGTTGAAACTTAAAGGGATAATTGTTTCATCAATTGCAATTTTTCGGTCAGGATAATGCTCTGATTGCCAGTGCTGAACTACTAAATCCATAAATTCAATGATTTTTCCTCAGCGCACACCAGCTTGGGCAACTTGTACATTTTTGGTATACATTGATGCCGTAGAAATGATCCCGTGACATGATGGATTTGAACCCCAGGGTTTGGATTGTCCATTCAGTCGTCCAGTATGGATCCTAACGGGGTCGGCAGTCTATACCCATGAGCAGTAAAAGAGAAAGTCAAGCTTTGATTTCTGCCACATTAATATCTTTTCATTTGCGAAGCCTATGAGTCCTCCTTTACTTGCTGTAGTTGTAGCAGCATACCTTGTTTTGTTTCGGTCACAAGTAAATCCAACTCTTTACAATCAAAGTGGTGGGAAAATATAACATATTCTGATGGCTCAGTGCCATCTTCCATGTCTTCAGCATCAAAGATCCTCTCCCTGTCCATGTCGCTGATTGAAATCCATCAGTCAATTATGATCGTAGGCCCTTGGTAAAGCACGCCGAAGAGCATTCCCAGTCAGAAGCCATCTGTTGGCTGCTGTGTAGCCAGGGATCACATTCTTTCCATGTTGACGTTGCTTGCAACCCTCGACTAGTTGCAGCTAACAAAACAACATTTGCTGCCGGTTTTCGCTTGTGGGTTTTACATTGTTATTGTTTGTACTGCTAGCAAAGAGCATCACTCCAATTACGGTGTCAGTGCTGGTCTGCCAGCCGATTCTTCTTGGGTTTTGGAGCTTTCTTATTTAAGTTCAACAGAGAATGACACTGGTGTGAACTCCAACTTGAGTTCCTCTCGCAACTGTTGGATATCTTACCATTAGTATTCTTACCACAGGATTTTCTTTCTGTCCAACAGTTGCACAATTCAAGTGCTAGAATGGCTTCTGGTGTGAACTCTGACTTGAGTTCCCTCGCAATTTGTACCACTCTAGCTCTAATGCATGAAGTGATATGCTATTTGCATCAAAAAAATGTGTGATAGGTTTTGGAAGATCATCGTGGCATGGGTTTGTTTTATCTTCAGATGCAGTGTCTGTCGCATCACTGTCACTGTTTTCTGGCAGTGTGAACTGAGCAAAACCTGGAGAAATTTCCTTCAACTCTTGAAAATCAGCTGCAGATATATGGGACCCACCTCTCGGCTCTTAAATCTGCTTTGCGGGTAGATTTCCTTGTGTAGCTTTAGTCCTGAAATTGATGGCTGACACTGGAAAGCCTGCAATGACAGATATTCATGAATAAAACACATTTTTGCCTGGGACATGCACCCGCAGTATGCTTTTGTTTTTGAGTGACATCAGAGGTCACATCATCCATATACAGCTTTGTTTTTATGGACATGCGTTTCCACTCCCTGCCAGTTAAAAAATGACAGATCTTGACAAAAATACCTCATGTACAGTCAAATCATAAGAGGTAGGACCACGGAAGGAGTTCTAACCAGTTGTTAGTGCCATACGTATGATATCCCGAAACCCCTTAATGTTGCATGAAATTTGTAGATTACGGAAAACCTGCCACCTTAGAGACTTAGGCAAAACCTCCAGATATTGAGTATGCTGACTTTCTTGTTGCTTAAAGAAAAGCACCCCATCCTTCACCATCAGACTATCCCATACGGGAACCAGTCTCTTCAGCGCTCCTGGTTCCCGATCCATCTGATGAGGGCCTGGCTTCTTTTCACCAGAAGATTTCCATGCCATGACTCTTGAGACAACTGTGTCTTCAAGTTGAGCTGACTTCACGTCGGGGGAAGGAGTAGGCAGGATAGCTTCCTCTACAGCTGGGGTTAAATCTTCCTGCTTCCTGAGCGATGAAGGGCTATAGTAGACTGTTGTCGGTTTGGACTGGCCATGAAACTCTCGCCATTGCCTCTGGCAACTTCTGGAAACTTTACTGCTCCAAGCAGAACTTCCTTTCTGGCGCTGATGACCATCCATTTGCATCTGCAATCTCTACAACAGTTCTCCTTGTTGTTGCTGCTGAGCAACTATCTCTCCAAGAAGATCCTTCACCGTCTCAAGCAGGCTCTTTTCCTCAGGCTTCTCCGTCAACTGAACTGGGGGTCTTTCTTCTGGCTCTGATGGGTCAAACCCACATGTCTGAAGAGTGGTCAAGAATGGATGAACCACTGGCTGGAGGATATCGTCCCCACCATATCCAGGGGGAGGAGATATGTATGGTGTTCCGTCAGGCAAGATGATTGGACTCGGCCCTTCAACCATATTGAAGTTAAAATACTTCCAAACTCTGGCACTGTGTTTGTGACCTAAAACTAATGACTGTCCCTACTTTTGACAAAACCTGGCTAAGTTCTAAGGGAACCTAAACCTTGCCCGGATTCTCCACCAAAAAGAAAAAAAATGTAACCCGGAAAAACGACATGATTGTTAAACTGAGGAAGTTTAGAAAATAGACTAATAAGTTGGGAACTCGCTTGCTGCACACTACATTTTAAGTTGATCGAGCAGGGTAAAATCGTGAGGAAATTAATAGAGACAGAAACTGGCTTTTGCATTCTCAACTAAAAAACAAAATAAAAAGACAATTTAACATCTTGTTTGGGATGGCGTCGACCTCCTTACAGCACTTGTAGTTCTCTATAATGGTCTAGACAACACACTTTCCACAGGTGCATCTGTCAAAACAAACCATTTTAAAACCTAAATAAGTTACCAGTGAATGATTTTGTACACACATATACAGCATAAACACTAACAATTCCAGTAATTAACCGAGGGGTCATCATTGTCATTCATTGCAAAACATAGTGTATTCTTGCCCAATTTCCGGACATAGTTAAAACCTTGTTTATCATTTTATTTGCAATATTGTTAAATATTTATTGCATTATAAATACAATCCACATTGTAAGTGTGGAAAACTTTACAAATTACATCTAACCATGATCCAACCAACTCACATTGAACTGGAGAGGTGGTATGAATATGTTTACTGCATAATACAGAAAGGAAAATCCGAACCTTGTCAAACTAGCGGCGGGTACTTAATAAATGCAGTCGCATTCACATCACAAAGCGAGACACGATATAAAAAAGACACACAATAAACATTAAACCACAATCCCGATCGCGAAGACATTAAAAAAATGATTACTCCCACTAGGTAGTGGCAATACTACTACTACAATGTGTTTTGCATTATAAAACTTACCAATCGGTATTTAAAAGCCTGTTCTGTTTGAGCTCTACCCCGTACCTCACATCTTCGTCTTCGCTGCGATGGTCTTCGGGCATGACCGGCCTTGGCGGTGGCAGGGCAAGTGGCTCAAACCGATACGGTTCAGCCCCACGCACTTCCTTGGGTTGACCCTCTCGATCCTGCTGCTGGTTGTCATCTTCGGGAGAGCTGAACTGTCCGAATTAGACTCATTGTCACTGGATGGGGCCAGTATCTCCTCAGTAATACTGTGTGCTTCCCAAGAACTTTTGCTATCCATTATTTTTACAAGATTAATAGGCGAGAATACAAAACAAAGATCTTGCAAGTTGCATTAACATAGTGTATAACATGCTCAGGTCAACGGTCACATATAGGTTTCTTGACTATGTATGCATGGTGTGACGTCACGTGCTTGGTCTTGCATTTATAATGAGCAAGCTGATGGCTTTACTCACTAAAGAAATTTTTCTGAATTCACCATGCAGACGCCCGTGAACGCAGCGCAGGAGATGCGCTTTTAGGAGTGAATCAAAAGACCGTTCAGTATTAAACTGAATATATTTCACAACGGACAGTGACTGAGTAGGCCTATATTTCCAAAGTATAAAGCAGATTCCTACTACGCATTTTACATTCAGTTTGTCCTGCCGTATGTCTTGTATCCTGTGGATTAGCTTGAAAATATCTCTACAGATTCTTTACAATGTAGATAAAAATCAGTTCATTGGCTCTTTGTTCCATCTGCATTCCTTTAGGAGGATTTTGTACTGCCTATTTGACAACGATACCTCATGAGAGTGGCAAATTGTCAAGTTCCATGTAAATCAGTCCATGACTACAAACAGGGTGACTTCTTACACATTTTCCTTAACTGCAACACATAACATTGTAGACCAGGACAGACTCTGTCCTGCATGTTTCTCACAATGGTATTATTTTGGCCCTTGTTCAGCATGGTCATCAAGCCCCTTGCTTTTGTTGTATCTTGACGGATGCATGCTCATTTCGGGCCCACCTTTTTATTTCTGAAAAGACTTATACCACGCCCGATATAGGGGCAGAGGGTACACCACCCCCTCCCCATGCACTATTTTTCTCTTGTACAGAAGTACACCCCCTCCCCCAATAATCCTGAGAGTCCAAGCGCACATCGAAGACACAATAGAGGGGATACCATCTTGCCCCATACCATCTTGCCCCATACCTTAGCACCAAATGTAGAGACTGAATATGGTGTATGTAGTCTTGCAGTTCTGTAGGAATATAAGCTCTTTCTCTGTAACCTATTTATTGCACACACGCTCCATAGGAATACTCTATAGCGATCTACAACTTTTTAGTTTGTGTTTTTCAATAGGTTATTTCTGTAGTGTAGAATGTGACAATATTTTGTTTGATTATTTTTAATGAACACTGTTTGTCTGATTTTAAAGTTTATTTCTAAAAATTTCTTTTTTATTCCTTGCCAAACCAAAATCATTTTAAATGCCGCCACTGATAAAGTCACAAACCAATCTGTTTCATTTTTAAACATGTATCATTTTTACTATAGATCCATAATTCATCTTGTCAGTGCACAAATGTTTTATCCCAGTTTTGAAG
>CM021527.1:20755415-20766047 GCA_010994315.2 Pisaster ochraceus
TTGCTTATTAAGCTGTTAACACATGAACATCTGAAATTATGTGGATAGGTTTTCCATGAATTGACTCATTGATTGATATTTTATGGCATATCATATCCTGATGTCACATCTTTGTTCTACGAAAGTTCATACAATTAAAATGAGATCTTTCATTTTGTATTAAATTATGTAAATAATACTTACTTAGTTTGGGTAACACTTTGCATCTGTGTTTCAAGGGAAATGGGTGTGAAAAAAATTGATTTAAGTATTTATTAAATATTTTATTATGTATGTGTCTTACAGAATAAGAAGAAAAGAAAGTGTCCCAAAATACGTCATCCCCCAAGTGAGACGACTATGAGTGACCAGACACCACTTGAAGAGGGCTCCCCTACACCAGACATCACCACTCCAGTGAAGTCTTCTAATCTGTCCATCATCCAGCTATGTTATGGATTTTTTTAATTTGTTGACTTATTTATTTAGTTATTTTTTTAGTCTGTTTTATTTATTTATTTATTCAATTATGAGTTTGTTGGTTTATTATTTATTTAGTTATTTACATATATTTATTCATATAAACAAACTTGTAAAATATTTTTATATTTTTTTTATTTGTCTTGATTTTATGTGAAATATTAGTTTATCAATTTATAGTGAGCAGATTTTTGCAAAATGTGAAATGTAAATGTTTGAAAATTTGCCTTTAGCTTGGATTGGAAAGATAGTCACAGTGTAAAAATTAAAAAAATACGTCGTATTTTGTATACCCGCCATGTGCATTCAACAGCTTTTTGGGTGTTTCAAAATGGCGTCCACTGAGCTGCGGTGACTTCAATGAACGCACACATCCCGCTATCCAGTCAGTATAATAGAGAGATCAGTGCGCGCTGATAGAATTTTTCACCCGCCAACTGCAATAGCGGAGCCAAAAAATCATCACATGGACATTAAATGACGGTCACGTGGCCGATTCAGAAAAAAAATGCGCCTGAAAAATGAAAGGCGACGGAAAAAATGAAAAGGCGACGGAAAAAAAATGAAAAGGCGACGGAAAAAAATGAAAAGGCGACGGAAAAACATGAAAAGGCGACGGGATTGTTTTTTCCAATGGAGTGGCACATATGGAACACCATAGGAACCCCCCCCCCATCACAAAGCGTGCAAGAAGTTTTTACATACCATGCTAATAAATCCTTATTTTATAGGCAATCTGTTGTCATCTTCCAACAATGTTATGACGAAACTAGCTCAGTTAGAAAAGCAGAAAACAGTGGTGAGCGGGTTGAAAACAAGAACTGAGGCCGTTCATAAAAATATTTTCTCACTTTTCCCGACGGCACATCACACAGGAACTTTAGTACCAACGTGTTATTTTTTTTTTGCATTGGGGATAATGTTTTACCCTTATACCCTTAACGAGCACGGTAAGGTATCTCGTGGGGTACATCATGTTCCCCCGAGCCATTGTACATGCGCCCTGTAGCACATCACGTGATTGTTGTCGCCCATTTAAATTCATAATGTTTAACGTGGTATAACATGAAATACGAACAACGTACAGACTTTTAAACGGTCGAACTTATCAATACTCATTTGACTATTCCCAATTATACAAGAAATGTTACCGGCTTTTTGGTTTAACAGAGGAGCAGAAGAGAGCAGCTGAAGAAGATTGGCTGTCAAGGATCAGAGAGGTAAGGAAGTCTTAACCTATCAACCCTTGTTGGTTTTTCCACACTTGGTTCTTGATGAATTAACCGGAACCAAACAGCTGATGGTTAACTCGATGCACAAACCTGTGTTTGCGTGTTTAACAAAACCATGGCTGGCCTGGTGTGTCAAAACATGTTGGTGTGGCTGTACAGTACCTTAGGACAGGAATCAAACAAAATGCAAACACAACTTGCAGAAGGATTTTCATCAATTGTAGTTATAGTTGACTTAAACTATACGTGTTGCAAACTTGTAAACTTAAACAGCCAAAGATGACTAATATTACTAGACAAATTTATGGCATGCCAGCTATTGGTCCTGATCACGAGCATTCTGTATATAGGCCTATGTAAATGTTACTTTAATTTTTCCACTCTATATAGACCCGTGTAATTTATAGCAAACAAACAATAAACAGAGCCAAATAGCTTTGACGTCCTGCAGGCACAATCTGTACGAAAAACAACATAACCTTACACTTTATGGAGATTGCATCGTTTGTTATCAACTTTAAGTATGACGAAATTAGTCACGTCTCATTGCTTGTTTTGTTTTTTGTTTTTGTTAGTTTGTTAGTTTGTTTGTTATTTGTTTACGCAGTTTTTGGTTCTGGATGAAAATACCGGTGTTACATTTTTCCCGCCAGGAAACGCCCTGCAGGCTTGTACAAGTTGGGTCACTCTATTTGTAAACAAAGTACCATGGTTTATCGTCATAACATCTTTCATGAAATAATATCTACATTGATGTAAATTATTAAAACGAACTGGTATTTATGCACACTGTGTTTTGATTTACTTTTCATTTGACAATATGTTATATGCTTTACTGGCAGATCCAAGGCGCTATTATGATTGCATCTTGTGTACAGGTGGTGGTAGGAGCCACTGGTATCGTAGGACTTTTGATGAATTTCATTGGTCCCCTGGCAATAACACCAACCATCACGCTGATTGGACTATCTCTTCACCAAACAGCAGCCGCAAAGTCTGGTGCTCACTGGGGCATTGCTGTCATGTACGTACAGTATATCACAACATTGTAAAAACGGACACTTTGTTCCCAAACTTTGCACAGCTCGACCCCTAAGAACTAATTATGAGCACAATATCTAATGTGCACAGAGGACGAGTCTATGGTTAAACCACATTAAAAAGTCACGCACCAACCTATACGAACAATTTGCAAACCCACTTTCTCAGTAAAGCAAAGGTTTGAAGGGCATGGCAGGGATTGGTGAAAAATAGCCCAATATTGTGCCCCAGGATCGCTTCAATGGGGGTGCATTTTGAGTATAGTAGGCTCCGAAAAAAGATGTCCCATTTTACGCACAAGAGTATACGGCCCTTTTCTAAAATGGAATCTGGCCTGTTAACTGGGCAGGAAGCGTTTTCATTCAACTCAAGAATCAACAGCTAACGACCGCCCAGAAATGTGACAAGAAACATAAAGTTTTGTTGTCAGCAATTTTTTAAATTTGATTTCAAGAGGCTGCAAGACTTTTAAACTTTATAATTTTTGTTGTGTATTTTTGAATTATTTTAGCGCTTCCACTTAGTGTGGCCACAGCCTTTTGGTACTATAGTCTAACCTATTTTAGACTCTTTGGCGATAGACAATGTAGGCGATATGAAAATATGAACATCTTCACTTGTCTGAAAATTTAGCTGAATTCAGTTTATTATGGTCTGAGCTTCTTTTTGTTGTGACTCTACTAAAACCCACCCACAGAAACCAAACATTTACGCTTTCCGCCGGCCTCTACGCATTCACTGACAGCGGAGTGGGACATAAACAAAATTCCTGTAAACTTTGTACGAAAGTGTTTTATTATAGTAAACTTGTAATAGAATAGAGTTATGTCATTTCTGTTCTTTTATATTATTTCCAATCCCCTTTTTTACATGTATCAGGACAATGGTTCTTATTATTGCTTTCTCGCAATTCCTGCCTGAAGTTGGAATCCCATTTTGCGGCTACAATTCTCAAAAGAAGTGCCATTTGACCTGGTTTAAGCTCTTCAAGTTGTTTCCAGTAAGCCTAAATGTTCTCCAAAAACGGTACATTGTTTACATTTAAGACGAGGCTTGATCAGACGATGCCTTGGGGCTTCTGGGGTTGGTAACATTAAAAGAAGACCACAGACATGGTGCTAAAAAAAAATCAGTAAAATCTTGAGTAATTTCTGTAACTTATTTGAAATAGTGTGCTAATGTCTTTGGGAAAGTGAGGTTTTAGCAGAACCAAACACACTTTTGGCGAAAAACACCAAAAAACCCAACCAAAAAGAAAGCAAACTAGAGGATATTTAGTACGAACACCAACTTTAAAACGACTCAGATTTAAGAATAAAACACGTCAATTGTTACTGTTTTCTAAAAAATCTTCTTAACCATTTACTAGTATCTTCCATTAATTTATACTGTGCAGGCCATGCTTGAATTTAAACCGACATTAGAGCCATGCATTCTTGAAATGCATTAGACTTGTGAACAAGTCGTTAAAATGTTTGTCGCGGTGATTGCGTTTAGAGCTCTCTCGCATAATCTCTCGAGACTACTGCTTCGCACAAGACTACTGCTCTCGCAACTACACGGCCCCATTTAAATGGAGCAGCAGTCAGGAGCCAGCAATGCTCTGTGAGCAGTTATGCACCGCCACAAACAGTTTAACGACTTGTCTACAAGTCTACACATGCATCAGATCAATCAGTTTTGTTTTGCTTTCCCCCAAATAGATCATTTTGGCTATTGCCATAGCCTGGCTCTTTTGCTTCATCTTCACGGTTACCGGCGTGTTCCCCGACGTCCCGAATGAAAACACAACTGATCCTGGGTACGGATACCTTGCTCGAACCGATCTCAACAGTGTGGTCCTGGAGAGTTCGCCCTGGTTCCGGTTCCCGTATCCAGGTTAGTCTAAACTGAGTCACTGAGTGGACAATATGCATTTTCATTTAGAGTTCTGAAAATGCATATTGGTTGGAATTGTAACACACGTACTTTATGAAGTGACGTTGTTTTAGTATAATTTAAACAAAATTATGTTTATTTATGTACAAATTGGTATCACCTGCAAGTGTTACACACAAATTCAAGATTAAACATTTAAAAAAACTTTAAAAACAACAACAAACAAACACCCCAACACCCCAACAAACAGACAAACAAACAAACATTCAAACACTGTATATGAAACCAAATAACGTTAATACTTGTGCAGCTGTCTTGATAAAAAAAAACACTACAAATCTTATTGTCCGGTGTTTGTCTAGTCAGTAATATTCTCTTTAAATATTGTTTAGTATCACAAAAGTCTACTATAAATTTCGATTGTATTAAATTGAATTAATAAACAAAAAATTAAACCTTTGAGTTTCTGTCCGACTCTTACAAAAGGTCAGTGGGGTACGCCCACTCTGACACTGTCAGGCGTTCTTGGCATTGTGGCGGGGGTTCTGGCGTCCATCATCGAATCAGTTGGCGATTACTACGCATGCGCCAGAATGTCTGGTGCCCCAACCCCTCCAAAGCATGCCATCAACAGAGGTATTTTAGTCGAGGGGATCGGATGCGTATTAGCTGGTGCCTGGGGGACTGGAAACGGAACTACTTCACACAGCGAGAACATCGGAGCAATTGGGCTCACAAAAGTAAGGTTTACAATATTAATGGGCACTTACACCATTCATCTCTTAATTTTGCTACCTGCAACTGTGACATCACAATCTTTTATTACTTAGCAAAGATACCCTTCAGTTCGAAGAGGGTCTATTACGACTGCTGTCTCCTCATACATGACGGTTAATAAATAATTTTTATTATATAATATTATGTACGGTAATACAATCACAACTAAATAGAGGCTGCAAATGGAGAAAGTCGTGGTCTGTTTTAGATGTCAAGAGAAAACTCACACGGGAAACTAAGTCAGGTTGGTCTGTGCCAAAATCTGATCTCGTCATAGGGCTTTGGTACAAGAGTCTCAGATAAACAGCAAACGCAGGGCCTTGAAACTTAAGGAGTTTTTACCTATTTTTGTAAATTATAGACTACAGGCGATTTCGCGATTTATAGGACGAGCGATTCTGAATACGGTACACCGTGAAACTTAATTTATTGGGAAATATATGTCTCTAGTGTAACAAGTGTTATTCCTAATTTTCAGCATAAAGCTTAACTTTGTGGGTACTCTTTTCTATGACCATCTTTCTTGAAATTGATTTATCACAGGAAACAATTAATTGTTGATGGTTGTTCAATATTGTTTCTACAGGTTGGAAGTCGTGTAGTTGTACTAGCTGCTGGCTGTATCATGGTACTACTTGGACTACTGAGTAAACTCAGTGCGTTATTTGCAAGCATACCCGATCCAGTCGTTGGGGGCGTACTCTGTGTGACATTTGGTTAGTTGGTCTGTAGTATCTTTTTCGTTACGTTCCACACTTGAATTCACCTTCGATAGTTTGTGTTGGAAAATGTAATTTGTGATGCAAGTATTGTCGGTGTTTCATTTTACAGATGAATCTGTAATAATATTGTGTTAAAAAAACATACAATCACTAAAAAGGCTTCGTACTCATCTCATTGAGAGCGCTGCCCTCATTGAAGCACTAAAAACTGTGTACTTAGTGGCCCCTTCATCCATTATTTACTACCACTGTTATATTCATGTTTTATCAGGTATGGTAACAGCCGTCGGATTGTCCAATCTTCAGTACATTGATCTCAACTCATCCCGGAATCTTTTCATTGTGGGCTTCTCTATCTTAATGGGGCTTGTGGTGCCTCACTATCTTACGCAAAACCCAGGCGCCATAAAAACTGGCAAGTAGCAAATATTTTTTTAAATGTTGTAGACAGTGTAGATGTCGACATCTTGAGATTATTTTCTCGGGAATGACGACATCTTGAAAGTAGGATGGTGTCTTCCCCAAGATGTTTTATCTTTGGTTCTCAACATTTTCAGGATGTTCTCAAGATGAATTATCCCGGAAAGTCGAAGTCGACATCCTATGTTCAGGATGTCGACACCTGAGATAATCTATTTTGGGATGTCGACAACTTACTTGCTGATGTCGACATCTTAAGATAAAATATATTGGGGAGGCGACCTTAGGATGTCGTCATGACGAGATGAGTCATCTCACGACATTGTCGTCTTACGTTTATGATGTCATCATCTTGCAGTAAACTATCTCAGAATCTCAACATATCAGATGGCATTTCCAGAGCTCCGTAGTTATAAAATCGACGAGAAAGGTTAAAATTTCACAGAGTGCCCGTTGCCGAAAGAGCCCCCGATGTCTTATTTCCATCGCAATATGTTCTCCACGGTCCAACTACCTAGAAAGAAGCTTCTGGCAAAACGTTCGCCCAGCAATATACCGTGGACATTGAAATAAATGCAAATGAGTTACGCCCGGTTCATACTTCCTGCGAATGCGAGTGCGAAGCTAATTTTGGTGATGCAATAATCGGTGCGCAACTTTGTTCCCCAATTAAGACGCAAAAAAATTTGCTTCGCGCGAAGCACTCAGTCTTTAGGGTTATGAACCGGGCTTTAAGCATGTGACCTGTTTTGGCAGCAATTCTCATAAAACTGCAAAATTTTATTGATATTTAAAATGTCCTTGTTTCTTGAGACCGGCTTCTTGAGACGGAAATCTTTCTGTAATGGTTGAGGATGCTGTCCGTTTTTCCTCTTTGCACAGGTTCAGATGAGGTCGATCAAGTCCTTACGGTTATTCTTACTACAGGGATGTTTGTTGGTGGATTTCTGGGCATTTTACTGGACAACGCCATCCCAGGTGAGATCTTTAGATACATTTTTATGGAAAAGCATCTAGGTTTCTTTGTTGTTATCATCTTTATATCAAAGAATGAATGGCCTGATTAATAAAGCTCTCAAACTAATGTTGGATCTATAACTGTTTGCAGACAGGAAAACCAATTTTCGTTTTCTTTTCAATTTAGGAACCAGTGAGGAACGAGGGTTCACGGCCTGGCATCAGCACATCGTTGGAACAGACAGTGAGAAGGACGAACCAACAGACGATCAACGGGATGAAGAGGAGGTAAGTAAACATCAGAATCAGACACACAACCAACGCCCAGATGAAGACAGTAGGCCTTCACTGCCCCAGTGCTATGATTTCCCATTCGGCATGAGGTTCATCCGACGTTGGACCTGGTGTTCTTACTTACCATTCAGTCCAACATTCGAGAGTTACAGATGTCCTTGCATCAAGAGTGATTCCAGCTGCTGCAAAAGGAAATCACAGAACAACGCCAGCTAGAGTGTAATATAAAAATCCGAAAGATTTACCAGCTATTATTCAACTATTAGACCAAGGTACCCAAGGAAACAAAGGAATGGTAGAACAATTTTCAAATTTGATTTACTGGCAATGTTCCCACTCATTGCTGATATGCAACTGACATCGACAATACTTTTTTGTTGGTAACCTTTTTGGTTGGAATTTGGTACTTTCCTTAACTCTTAAAAGTGTGTGATACAAAGCATTACAAATCATTATACCAGTTTAAAAACAAGAAAGTAAGTTTTAACATTTAGCAAAAGACCTTTACACCTCAATGATAATCTAAAAGACGTTTGTTAAAAACTATACATAACCTAGTTCTCGGACATGTGCGCTTACTCGGAATCCGTATCATTCTTTTAAAATTACGCGATACCATGTCTGCTGCCACCTAGCATTCTAATATTGCACATTACTTAATCCCCAATTAATTTCCATTAGTTTTTCAGTCAATAATTGTATTCTTTGTTTTTCTTTATTCACTTTATATGGTTTATTCCCCCAAAACGCATAATCCGAAATGAGAAAGTGTATAATATTATTTGCATAAATCACGAATGTAGTTGTCAAAATGGTATTAAATCTATTTTCCAAAATTATTGTTGTAATTGTAAAGGGATAACGTGTTTAAAGGTAGCACAGTATCATGGTATAAGGCAACTTAACTTGTGAACAATTAATGGAAACCTTGGGTGGAGTGGGGCACTGGCAATGTGTGCCCCCCCCCCCATTTTTTAACATTTATATATATGTATAATAATAAAAATTAAACCACTTAACCTCTAAGGCTTGACAGGTGTTATGAACATTTTGTTGAAATTATTTTAACCTAGGGCGCCAAAGGAGTAATAGTACGTACAGCAAAATAATTGGTTGTGCAAGAGAGGGAGAGAAAGAGAAATGATAACTAAGCTCGCTTTGATGATCGAGCTTTAAATTTTGAACTTAAAAAATATTTCTTTTAAATTCTATTGATTTGGTGTGGACACAATCTCGTTTTCATACACAAATTTTATATTTGTGTTTGTTCTTGTTTATGCCTCTGATGAAGGTCTGGTTTGGATCGAAAGCTAAGGCCATCTCCTCTACTTAATTTGTTGTATATTGTGATCCTTTTATATAATTTTGTTATGAATCGAATTCAAATTACAAGGTTGTACTGGACAGTTCTTGGTTAACACAATTTGTATAGTTATTGTCTTATATAAATGACACGAATTATGTAATACCGTTTGTTTGCTAACATTGTTTATGCCTTCATCGCTCTACGTTTCTTCCATTACTCAATTTTTGTCTAGCTGAAAAAGGCGTTCCTCAAAGTACATCCGTGAAACAAACATCATTACAATCATCGGTTAGAAAGAAATTGCGAAATTTCTGCTTTTCGGTTGAATTGGAGACTTAAACGAAAGGAATATTAATTCAATTGTGTGAAATAAAGACAATTTCTTGATCAACGCTTAACAATGGCCTTAAACAGAGTTTGATTCTTAACTTATGAAACCGCATATATACCTTAGTTTGAGTTTTCATACCACACTAACTTAAGACTGAACACATCTTCAACATTATTCTTTTTACATGTCTCTTGGTGCCTTCTTTAACTAAAATAGATCATAGAGCAAAGCACTTTTGTGTTTGGTTCTTTGGTTTCATATAAACCAGAATTATATAAACACGACGTTCCCTGTACCATGAGGTGAGGTTTGCGGTGACACCATGCGTGTATTCTCTTTTGAATAGTGTTGGTTCTGAGAACTAACTGTGGTTGACAACTCGACGTTTCGATCAGTATGCGATGATCGTCTTCAGGAGAATGTCTTCTCCTGAAAAGGATAAGAGCATGTCAGCGAAACGCCGAGGTGCCAGTTTAAACCACCGGTTCTTCTCAAAACCACCACATACTCAAAAGAGGTTTTACACACGTTGTCACCGAAAACCTCACCTAGTTGTACACCCTCTATTCAAAGTTTCAAATCCTATTCACTGTTTCACTTATTCTTTGTCAATGACCGATCATCTTCTCTTACCTAACATTTATACATTCTTTTAAAAATATTGTTAGGCTACTTAATTTGCTTCAAATCCCCATTCAGTTAAAAAACAATTCACACTTGAAATTGTCCCGGTCAAGAACACCTTTTAAAACACAACTTTCATTGAACATGCGTCACAAGTTTATTTGGGATATAGAAATGAAACTTTCTTAAAAACTTCAATGAAATAATTAGTTTCGTTATGTTAGACCCTTTTCTTTTGACAGAGATTTTACACGGCCCATGCATTTACCTCAAGTGCTTAAAGATGATATTATAGGTTTTTTTTTAAATGATGATTTAAGAAAAAAAAAAGGAAATTATTTGCCAAGATTCAAACCTTCAAAATTGATAGCCATTATTTCAAATTCCACGTGGCTCCATACATTTAACTCTACACATAATAGGCCTAGCCCTTATGCCTTTGCTTCGAGTACTTGCATATGAAGAGCGGGGATTTTATGATAATTTAAAAATAATACACTTACTGGAATGACGCATTGCAGGCTTGCTGTTAGCACACCTATTGCCTTGGATCCAGGTATGGAAACACATGTGCCGCTTTGCTCCTCAAAA
>CM021527.1:20819809-20846326 GCA_010994315.2 Pisaster ochraceus
GAGAAATAGCTTAACATCCAAGGCCGGACGGCCACTTCATTGTGAGGACTTAACTGATTTGGTCTGTCCACCCAAATCAACTGTCACCAGGGGCACGTTGCCACCTACTTCTGGAACTGAAACAGGGTTATCCCCTTCACAGTCCGTAAGGATGTAGGCGTGGGTATCATCCAATAGAAGCTTGGCTGGTAGAGCAGAATGCACTACCTTCCCAACTTTTTACGAAGCAATTATGGTTAAATGCCTAGCTCAAAGGTCACAAGTGTCACGACTGGGATTTGAACCCACATTCAGCTGCTGACAACACCAGAGCTTGAACTTGACTGCTCGGCCCCGACACGCCCCAATGTATAAGGTTCGTATCTTGCGAAATGGAGGGTTTTTGTCTTACCGTTGGTTCACCAAGCTTGTCAAAAGTTGGTGTGATGTAAAATAAAATTCCATCCTTTGATCCCTCAAGTAACAACCCATTTATCAAGAGAATCAAAAGAATGACATAGGGTACAAGAGCAGTAAACCAAACGATCTGAAAAAATATAAAGACAAATTATTTTTCAACTTGGTAAGCAAAATTATATGACATAATTTAAACCTGCAAGCACAAATATGGGTAAACTGTTCTGAAGTAAGTGTCGATATGGTTTCAAGTTTCCAACTGTCCCGTACTGTTACTAAGATTAATCTTATATTCAAGGTCAGAAACGATCAAATCTGATCAAGGTTAATTCTGGCATGTTCTGTATATTTTCGATATATAATTTGATTTATTTATGATGTGCCACGATTTTCTGTTGCGGTGACAAATTTTCAGTTCATAGGACATAATGCGCAACAAAAACACTCCTAGCATTAAAAGTGAAGTGCAAGAAACACAAAGGAAATGGTGGAAGAATTAAAAACATATGACATTCCTAACAAGGAGTGACCCGTGGCGTCTACCTCAGAAGCTATTCATGAACTTGATCTTTCTTCGGGTGATTCGGAAACACTTTATTGAATCGTCAACAACCAGGCTTTAGATGAGCACGTGTGGGATTACGACAACCCATAAACTTACGGTTCAATAGGGTGTTGTTATTGTTATTATCATTTTTGTTTTTGAAGGGGAGTGGGGGTGACTTTCCAGCGAGGTTTACCTTCCCAGTTGTCTTGACCCCCCTCCATATGCACAGGAATGTAAGAATCCATGCCAGTGCCACGCAGGCTACCAACTCCCATCGGATGCGACCCACGTCGCTCAGACCACTTGAAACACTTAATACTCGTCGTCTACGGAGAGAGAGAGAAAAAAAAAAGAGATACGGGATTTTGTTTCCAATATTATTAACTCTTACACGGTTCATTATAATTATGCGCGGACTGAAGTGAGCTATTGAGTGTTATTTTTTAGTGCTGTACCTCTACTTTCAGATTGTATGAAGGAAGTATGGGGAAAAAGATGTTTACTAAAACTAAATGTCAACCCCGACACAGTTGGTATTGATTATGCATTTACCACATGCGTTAAGGCCTTGGAAGCACATCATCCATAGTACATTCACATGACGATCATGTTCCGTTCCAGCAAAGTGACCTTGTACCCATTTTGTATAACCGTTGTGCTATACAGCGGTAGCTCTCTGGTCATAAATGCAAGCTATGAACTAACGATCATGTTACCTCCTACCACAGACCCCCCCCCCCAACTAATAAAAGTCTTACCGTTCTCCTCTATTTCTTATAATCATTCAAATGTCCTCTCTTTGATTGCTTACAATAGTCGTAACTCATTCAAATCGGCGCATGGACGTGTGCAATCTGACCATAGCTTGTACGAGACATGGCGTCACAGTGATGTGCAAAATGGAAATAGCTTTGACATCGACAAGAACTGTACTTTCGATACCCACCGTAGGATGATCGTTATTGTCCCGCAAAAATAACATCTGCCACATCTGCCGTGCAACAGGTATGAACCCGGTCGAATCAAGTCAGCATTTACATTATAGCAAAAGCACTTAAAGGTGGGGGTCGTCGTAAGTTTTTTTTCTTCAAAGTTATGCTGGTTTATGGGCAACATTTTCAGGAAATGTAAAATAAAGGTCACATGTGAAAGTTGAATACAGTGGCTACTGCTAAAGTGAGGTTAACAGCCACATCTCTAACCGAATTGAGTGCGACATTCAAACGAACACAACGGAAATTTCCAAAAGCCCCCTTTGGATTTTCACATTGTTTTTCGTCAAACTCGTATTGATTTACGATTAAGGGAGACACTTCAGACGAAATCATTTTGCAGGATTCTTACTGCTTACTACTGATACCATCTTCATAACGAATAAGCTTTAAGATACAAATTACACAATTTCTTTTCGAGGTCATTACCAAAGTATGACACTATCTTTAATTTGAAGTAATTGCTTTTAACGGCTATTTGGGGACTATAAAAGGGTTACTTAGTTCATGGTAGTCAGATTTCTAGTGTAAAAACAAAGTAACAAAATGGCTCATCAGACCGGTGTTTATATCCGATTTCATTGGCATTATGAGAAAACTTCTAATCCTCATGGACAGGATGTCAGTCTATCACAGGTTACTTCCCAGCTCTCGACGGTACCCATTAGTACTCCTGGGTGGGGAGAAGCAATTATGATAAAGTGCCCTGCTCATGGACACGCGTCGCAAAGGGCCAGACTAGTATTCGAAATTACAGTGTCCATCGCCCTAGACTCGGCCTCGACACCTCAGTTAGATTTGTAGAGCATAATCACAAGAATTTTGTACTTCGTTTTTAACGAAACTTTTAGAGCATTTGCATTTCTGTACTAAGTTCACGATGCTACCTGCTCAGGTGACCCCCCCCCCAATGCATTTGAGCAACAATATGACTTACTCCCAGTATTGCTGTGCTGGTGATTCGGACATATTCTTCGGCAGTAGGGACCCGTTTATTGTCAAGAAAGAATCGTTCCTCGTGTCCACTGTAAGGTTTCCTTGGAGTTCCCTGTCCAGGCAGTAGATGTCGTTCCAGTAGTTTTGACAGTCGTGCCAAGGGAGTGGGTTGCTGAAGGAAGCGAAGAAGTAGAAGATAGACCAGGCGCAGATGACGATGTAATAGATGTTTAACATGGCGGCTATATTGGCAGCTGCGAGACCTACACCTGTGAAGTATGGAAGCAAAAAACGGTCAAAGTGCTGCTCTTATTAATTAATTTTGACTTTAAATGGCACCACAAAAACTGGTATTTTGAGTTGCTTTAAGCATAAAAAGTAGCTAAGCACAACAAAATAATTCTTACAAATAAGGTTATCAGTTAAAATAAAATGTCACATGTCATCTTTAACTGGCATCCCAGACTTAGAGCTACAAGGAAGCCACAGAGGCCATGGCGTCTGTTGCCCCTGTGGGTCTTGGCCTTGGTGCCCTTAAATTTCCCATATAGACTTTAATATATTCTTGAATAAAAATATAAAAACGGCCTTGCCCTCTTAAAGCTAAAAATCCTGCTGATTCTTGCTAAGCAGAATTGTTTAAGCAATATTTTCTGCTTGAGCAATTCTAATGAAACCGGGCTCTGGTCAACACTGATGGGTTCTCGATGAGCATAGATAAGCTCCAAAGAGTCAAAGGTCATTTTGTTGTAGTTTTAAAAGCCGGTCAGTATAACATAAGCATAATTAACTCCACGTGGCCGACCTTCGACCAACTTGGAATGCGTAAACTCTCCAAGGTAAGGTAAGGCATTCATTCTAAGATTTCAATGATGGGTCCATAAACAAAAGAAAAATGAACAGCCGTATCATTGTTTGCAACTATCGTACAAATATACAATGCTTTTAATGTTCAAAACAAGCTAATACCATTATATGTTTTACAGGAGACCTTGAAAATGGTTTTGCAACCATCCATGAGTTATTACGCCCTGACCTTTGAGGGCGGGGAAAATGTCCCATACACCGATGCCGCCCGTCTGCATGAGTTGGCCCAAGGATACCTCCATAAAGAACATTGGTACCCCGCAAATGACCAGCGAGATGAAGTACGGAACTAAAAATGCACCTAAAAGAAAAAGACGAGAGAAGATTAGGAGAAATTATCATTTTTGAATCAGTATTTGAGTAAATTTTCAGCGAAAATGCTGTTGCTGCACTGCAAGAGATGCATATCTTGGGTTTATCATGAAAACAATATTTTGCCTTTATGGGCCACTTTTCCATACCGATTATTGTAATGCAACCGTCATCCAGTGGTTTGTGATTTACGCACGTAAATGATTATTGCTAACAAAACTCTAAATAACGACTGACTCACGGGCAATCTTAGGGTGGCAGCTTGAAAATTGAAGCTTCTCTCACTTCTGCCCCCCCCCCAATATTTTGCAAACAAATCTACACGCCACGTATTTTAAATAATCTAGATTCCTTCTCCCATGGTTCATTATGTTTCCTGTGTGCGTGTGTGTGATTTCATATTCACTACATTATGGAGACCGAGAACAAAACAGAAAAGGGCAAACAAAGGGTCTCCATTGTGGAATTCTAAAGACTGGGTTGCTCCACAAGGAATTTGGTGTACAAAGTCTATGGGAGGTTCTTAACTACAGGGACAAAGGAAAGAACAAAAGATGTCTCCACAGGGATGCAAAAAATAGAATTTGTGTGTGCGTGCGTGGGATGGTGGTAAACAATAAAATTATAGTAAGTGTGCTATTTTTGCATATGTTGCGGCTAATAAGTAAGATTTCAATCAACTTACGTTACTCCAAGTAGTTTCCTATGCTTTGAGCACATGATCAAGTCATCAAGCGCGGTTTCGGTTAGAGGACCTCCGGGATCGAGGTTTAACCTTGGATTACACGGAGTACATGTACAAGTAACTAGCCTACATGTGTCTATTACACGTAGGGCCTACATCAGAATGCAAGCCGGGGGTCAAGGACGGGTCCAGGGCTCGACACAGATAATGAGGGTTCAAACGGGATGTGTCGGAACCCTACTAAGACAAGTCAGACTAAGGGTATGGGAAAGTGTGCGGGAGTTTTGTCGATGGGGGAGGGGGGTAATTTGTGCTTTGTATGAATGTGGGTGTACGTACTACGGTACTTACAATGGCAACTGTTGCTATACCCGAAGAGGAATTTCAAAAGAAGTGGGAATTAACACAAAAAGCAATAAACCAGAAGAAAATGATGCGGAAACTGGTTTTAAAAAAAAAGATTTCATCTCGGTTTTTGCGTGCAGTTTGACCGACTTCTGGGTCATTTTAATACAAATTCAGGGTCACAGTCACCCAGAAATAGGACAAGCTGCCAGGAACTTGGAACAAGACAAATTCTGACCAGGATTTTAAGCTTGTAACCCTGGATGACGAAACGTCCAAACGGAAATCTAGTCAGTGGAATATTTATTTTGGACTGGTTTACAAGATGCGATGAGAAAGTGCAGTCCCCGGTTCAATAACACTCTATAGTCGGTTACTGAACTTGACCAAACAAGACACTCCAGAAAACGGAGTTCCTTCGATGTGTTTTCACAAACCGTGGAGGGGGCACAGAAAATGGTGACCCATCGACATCTGACCTACAAAGATGAAAGACCGGTGATGTACGGACTCAAAGACATGCACTTATACTGGGTTTTAGTGAAAGTAAATACAACTTATGGAGTGGATAAATGGACCGACAATTGTTAGGATTTTTAGTTGACATGACGATTTGGGTTGTTCGGTATGACCACTTTTGTCTGAAGTGTTTCGACACCCTTTAGCCGGTAGGCGTATGCACACATCATTTCACATACAGTTACAAAACAGGTTGACTGTGACAATGTCTTACTTGTTGGTGACACTCAACATGTCAACTATGCGAGAGTGTTCCTTTTCAAAAAAGCACATGAGCTCATTGTTGATTCTTATTCTGGATGAGGGTGGGTTTGTACGGTCAGTATATATCAGCCCCCAAACCCACCCCACTGTCACCCTCCCGCCAACCCCGTGGCCAGTTCACTTTTCATATACATTGTTGTTGTTTCCATTCATTTCGAACGTCAATTTGTCAACAAGAGTTAAACTACACCCTGTGAACTAGACGTTTCTACAAAACAAGTTATCAGTATTTCGACAAGATTTCCCTGCAAGTTTTAAGTTGTGCGTCACATATATAGTGTATATTTAAAGAAAACAAAAATGAAAACCAAAATCTCATGCCTGCAAATCGTTTCAACGACTGCCGTTAGACTCTTTTGTGAGTGTTTTGACATCACAGGCCGGCTCTTGACCTGGACTTGCAAAATGCAATTTCAGGTTAAAGGTGTTATACAGGATTGGTAAGAATATTAACAAACATTGTTTAATTTTAGCCCGAAAGCTTACTGATTATGAAGTTCACACTCGAACAGTTTTTATCTGGGAAACATTTCCCTCTGAAATGAAGTCATATCCGAGAAAACTGTATCTGAAAACCTAAACACAAAACGCAACAGCTGATGTCGGTCGTTACGAAATTAAGGACAATGTGATGACATGTTGAAAAATTGTGCATGGTTTTTCACTAGTTTCTCCTGAATCACACGACGGATTAAGCCCAAATATCCACAGGTTTGTTATTTCATGTATACGGTTGATTAACACAAAACATGAACACTGTCCGCGACTATTTTGTCAGCTCTACCAGTCCTGATAACAGAAAATCGTGAGTGATGCACCATACATTAATGAGAGAACACGCCAATCGAAGACCCCAGAAACATTATCTCCAGACGACTGACTAACCCCCGTAGGGCTTGTCCCGCACACTCACTGACACACATTCCCAGTCACGTATAAAAGCTAGGTGGGGGAAGCTCCAGGCAATCGTCTCTCATCACAAGCTAAGCCACACAACAAAAAAAGCACCCACCAAAGTAACTTCACCTGTGAAATCGATTAAATTCTCAGCAACGTCCGGATCAAAGAGGGGTCTGTATATTCCAATTCAATCTAGGGTAGTTAAATGAAAAATGGGTTGGGATTCAATCATGCAAACATTGCTAGACGGCGTGATACCGGCAAAAATTGCTGTTGTTGGGTTTAAATTCTCCACCGTACAGACACGAAGAAAATGTTATCCTTAAAAACGTTTCAGGGATAACATACTTTGGCCTTTTTCTTTGTACCTTCTACTACATATGACCAAAATTGCTGCATGTACTGCAAGTGCAATATCAAAATTAACATGCAACACAATATTTCGTTGTAATCGTATTCGTACCCTCGGTTTGGTCTTGATATAGATAGACCACCTGTATGAACATAGCACCAGAGTTCAGTTCAGTTCAAACATACAAACATTATAATAATGTAACGTTAAACAAACGAGTAGAGGAACCCATATGAAGCACAGCATATGTATTAAGTGTGGGCCATAAATGAAGCAGTTGATTTGATTCCTACCTCCCTCCATGCATTTACTAAGGCTCAACCTCACAGAACTGCTCTTGAAAGCACAAACAAATTGCTGACCTCAAAAGATTTTGGGGTACCAGAAATTCCTGGATTCCTGCTCAAATGCGCTGTAATGTAAAGCAGAAATTGTAGCAATATTTCCAGCTCAAACAGCTCCACGAAGTTGAGTCCCAATTGACAACAACAATAATAATGTCAAAGCAGAAGCTGAATTATACGAAAGGTTTTTCAATGGTGTGTTCTATTCTATGGCACGGAGCCCTCCATGCACTGTAGGATTACTCTAAGATTCGAGGAGCCTTACCAACAATTACTTTACTTTACTTTACTTTACTTAACTCAATAACTCCTTCCCCATGAATTAAGTGTCATTGAGGCTATATAATATAATCATAATCTTTACAGAAACCCCGAAATACACTCATTCATAGTACAAAAGTATTTGACAAGTCGAGATAGATAAGCAACCGACGAGGTTCATATCACTATCAGGGGGTTATGGTAAAACCATGGAAGTAGAATTAACTAATACGAGGCAAAGTGCCACTATAGTTTCAATATTGTAAGTACTAAACAACATATTATATAGCTACATTGTCAGTAACTAAATTAGCTTGTTAGTTCCATTGTCGATCATGTCGATAATGTCAGTGGCTGAATTAACTTGTTAGTTACATTGTCGGTAACTAATTTACGAGTAACAAGTTATATTCACCTCCTCCATTCTTGTAGCATAGGTACGGGAACCTCCAGACGTTTCCTAAACCCACGGCGTAGCCAATACACGCCATGATGAAGTCCATCTTGTTCCCCCATCCTTCTCTTATCACCTCATCCTGCACATCGTCTTCCTTCTTATCCTCCACCTCATCCTCGTCAGCGCGACCTTTTTCGACATCTTCATTCGGCTCATGTGTTTTTTCAACCTCGGCATTTACTCTGACAAGACCAGTAGTTTCATCTTGACCGTAGGTGCCATCGCCTGCTTGTACGGTAGGTACTTTTGTATGTGTGTTACCATCACATGAATTGTCGTTTGGGTCCACATTATTCACTGCATTGCTTTGGCTGTCCACGTGGAGACTGTCCATCTTTATCAATACTTCCAGTCAAGGTCCTTTGTGAGAGAGAAAAAAAACTTGAGTCTAATCCAAATTAAAAATGGCATTCATTCAATGTGCTTGGCTTGGCTGTTTTCTCATGGGAAAAACATGGAGGAAGGAAGAGAAGTAAACCATGAGTATGGATGTACGCTTTGTGATGTTGGAGTTTCCTTCATGAGCCTAAGGGTGGGTTCAACCCACGGAGCAAAGAACAGTTCCCCAACCCGTGGAGCTTAGCGAGGGATGCTTGAGCTGTATACACCACGTGGACGCTCCTTCAGTTGAACCCCGGTGAAAGTGTAAACCAATGACACAAACACTTGACAAAACACACACATTTACACGAGTAGGACAGGCAGTAGGTCCTCCCGTGTAATGCGGTTTGCATTATTCGCAGGTCGTCGTGTCAAGGACTGCGATGTTCTTCCATGCGAAATGCCTCCACTTATCCCGGACGTGTGGGGTCGGAAGTTTCCACGTCTTGTCTGAGCATGCGTGATAGAGGCCAATGGGTTATTGGTGTCAGATAACTCTCATCGTTCTAGATCATTGTGATCTTCTCAAACTGCTCAGTCGGCGGTACATTTGGTGCCAGGTCCGTCCGTTGAACAGCCGGGGTGTGTAAGAAAATTGGGTCATCTTAATGCCACAACATTCAACTCGCTCATCTACCTCCCTACTCTTATGGCGATAAGCCAACATGTGTATGCAAATGATAACGCGCAGCCTCTGGCTACAGTATTATGGGCCACGGTATAGCGTGGAGCCATGATTATTAATCCATGGGTGTACAGCAATTGCTTTCTTTCCAAATGGTTCACTGAATGAGCGTAACATCCCGGTTGGAACATGCATTTTAGCACCGAGCAACTGCTCCGTTTGCGGCTGCTAAACCCTATCAGTGTCGCGGTTGGCCCAATTTGTGGAATCAATGTACAATAAAAGAAATATATGTACGTAAATATTTACGTAAACATTCAAGGTTTGTACCCCAAATCGCGAATAATCACATAAATATCTACGTGAATATTCTCAATATGTCATTCAATTTACGTGAATATTAACGTGAATAATTTACGTAAATATTTGCGTGTTGGGCCACAAATCGTGAATATTACGGAAATATTTGCGTAAATAATCGCAACACGGACAACTATTGCAAATATTCACGTAAATATTTACGTGAATATTTGCAAAGAGGGCAAAAACTCGTGAATATGTACGTAAATATTCACGTTAATATATTTTTTTGAGATTTTTCCAATGGGGTGCAATGTAAAGCACTTTTTTCTTGTTTTGTAATTGAGATTTTATACGTAAACTATTTATATAGCCTATTCTTAAGAGTATACGTTCTTTCGACTGTTACAAGTATAACAGCAATCCATACACGAAGGTAAAAAACACAATTATGTATACTTCTGACAGACATAATCAACCTCAAAATATACATTGGCAAAAATCTTCATAAAAAGAACAATATATTTATTTTTTTTAGTTGAAAACACGCGACACTATAACTTTGGCCATCCTTTTAGAAGATCGACGGACAGTTTTCTGCCGATTACTTGCATGGTTGGAAAACACCCATCGTATTGCGACCGTACACGTTGCAGCCTCAATCTCGTTGTCTATTGGGACAAATCGACAACACACAACAGACCTAATTGTGTCCGGTGTCATAAAATGGGATTTCGTCCCCAGTGTGTATGTGTGTGTGTGTGTCGCCCCTAAGCTAAAGGAAGCTTATTCAAAAGAGGGCGCTATATCAAACGAAGTTTCTACACAAGTCACCATTTTGGGGGACATAATCTCCTGCACCTCGGTATTATATTCACCGCACCAAAGATCTCTAATAGATGTTTGGACCATAGCTGTGAACTATTGGGATTTCAGAGATAATTAGAGTAACATTTTGGTAAGTTTTATTGCAAACAATGATACAAAACAATTATATTTCAGAACTTTTGAGTCGGTCGGTAGAGGGCAGTATAACATTATCCATGCGTAACCTGATAGGCCGGTTCACAAAGCCAAAAATAAATATGCAAAATAATAATTTTAAAAAGAGGACGGTATTGCAGTATTTGGCAAACAAAAGTGCGAGTCGTGTGCAGGGTAGAGAAACAAGAAAAGCAGCTGGAGAATTAGCTTGTCTTGACGAACATTGCTCACCGAAAAGCCGAAATAACTATACTTCGATCCCATCATTAAAGCATACTCACAATATTATGTTACATCCTCGTCACCAGTGTATTGGGCATAGCATGCAAAGAAACAGCAAGCCGTGACTCCGTGGTAACAGACTACAGACATACGCCAGGCAGTTTACGATACAAGAGTCAAGACTTCCTCAAGATTGGCAAGCCACCGATACGCTTGACTGGTTTATTATGACGATGACTACATTTATTATGTAACATCCAACAATCACCACAGTCAGTACTAAATCAGTACTTTTGTATAGCCCTATAATTAGAAACTTTGTCATTTACCAGATACATTTTACTTCAGTTCAACTCTATAGACGCTTAGGACGTACCAATATTGGACAGAAATTTGGGACTCTATGCTCTAATGTCGGTGGCTTGCCAACCTCAAGAAGAATAAGCAATTTATTAGAGTTTTCTTCATTGAAGAATGTTTGGCCATCCCGTGGATAAAAAGAAAAACATATAAACTGCAAGTTTTTATTTAAGTTTTGAAGGAATTTTAAATACCTACAGAAATTAAATTAGCATAATTCTAGGCATCATAAGAACGCTTACAGCAGTAGATGGTTCCATTATTTTGGAGCTGTTGATTTCAACATAGTAATACAAATGATCACATCATATATTATGTTTAAAATCCTGTGGTAATGAGGTTGACGTTGTACGTGTAGTCAATGCAATTAGAAACTCAATCAATTCAAATAACTGTGAATTGTTTACGACCATAACGTTTGAAACAAAATAGTATATAGAAATAACACCAATCTTTGTCCTAAAATCTAGGCGATCATTTCAGTGTTCACGGTTTGAGCGTAGAGTGTTTTGGGCATTAAAACATAATTGAGATTCTTCTGTAAATGAGAAGAAAAAAGCACTTTTAACAAAAGGTAAAGAGTAATCAGATGAACACAATGTTTTCATTACGGGGAAAAACATTGTTTGAACTGTTGGTTTCAATGGAAGGATTATTTCAGGACAAGATGTAAACAATCATTTTTAAAATTACAAAGACAACCTTAAAATCCTTTAATGAAGTAAAATATGAAAGCAAACGATATATGGTAATAATGTACTTAACACCAAAAGAAATTCAAACATAGAATAATGTCGCAAATAATATCGATACATGAGGTAGAACACATGCTTACCATGATTTGTATGTAAAATTCGTGTCATTGTTTGCTTTTTTTCCCTTCGCCCCATAATATGTTAAACATCAGAATGAATTAAATTCCGTCTCTACAATCGTTCTCGCGAACATGAGAAGGAAGACATATTTTTCCTTTTAATTTATGACAGCTAATCACAAGAAAAATTGGGCTTACTCTGTTTAGAAGAAGAAACAAAAGACATCTGTTCCACTTGAATTATAGATAATGGATAAAACAAAACGTTCTGAGTGGATAGACACGTAATATAAACCATCAAGATGAAATGAAGTTATTTACATTGAAATTCAGATTCTTGTATGATTTACATATTGCAAAGACAAGTCGCCCATTTCATAATTATACCAATATCGTTGTTCTGATCCTCCATGAACTTATTACAAAGAACAAATCGGCAAGCTTTGATGAAAAGAGCAAAATATGAAACCTCTCTGTATGCGCAAAGAAAACTTAATAAAGCCTGACATTTTTGTTTTGAATGTGTAAGGTTAAATGAAAACATTTTTACAAAATACGGTCACTTGAGTTTTCTCCTTTTACGACCAAAATATGCAGCTATATATACAAAATTATTATACGACAAGGGTGTGATATCAATTTGCTGTTATACCACAGATTAAAAATTACCTTGATTTCTATATAGTTTTGCAGAATTACCACGTGTGTGGTAGATACGTTCATAATATTTATTTCAGCGTAAGAGAATGGACAAAAAAAAAACTTGTTTAAAAGTTTACGGCATAGAGTTTCACATTTTGAACATGCAAAACAATACTAAGGCTGGCTTTTTGGACATGACCGTCAATGAAAACAAATATTCCCGCATATCAAGACAACAGTGTGCTCTCTTCTGAAATGAAAAACGTTGAACCCCTTCAAGCAATCTCATTATAAAAATCCATCACGACCATTTGTATTTTTTTTTTGCCACGCGTTCCACAGTGGAAGGGCAGGTACATCAAGTTTCACTGAGCGCTTTTTTCAATCAAAAACTCTCTAACCAAACCAAAAAGTCGACAGCCAACCAACTTTTGCTATAAACTGCTGCGCAACTGGTATGGCCAATGTTGATAAGATGAGTGTGCGCAGTAAAAAAATAAATCGTACTCATTTGCATACATGTTTATTCATTAAAAGGCAAGTTTATGTTTGGTTTATGGAACTGTTCAACTGTTTTAATTATATAATATAAATGTAGATACAATAAAACTAACCTGTGGAATTTTCAGTTCAAAAGGTGGTAGCGATTTTGAGATATCGCCGAAAATTTGGAGTGGTTATGTCCACGCAGGAAGAATAATCCGTAATTGGAAAACACAATCTAAGAAACATTTCATGCATGAAAAAATTCTCAGATTAATGTTTTGTTAATCTCTTTTTCTGATAGAACCACGTTCCTTAGAAGGAAATGGTTTCTTTGAATGCTATACAATATCAACAGCTGCAGCGCTTCTTACTTAGTAAGTTTTTATGGTCATTAAATTCTTTAATAATTATAATTACCAAAGATATACCCTCCCTTTCAGGAGGCAGATATTGAATCACGATTCGCAGCGTCAACTTTGACCATTCAAGGCAATCGTCAACTTTTACTGGAAACAATAATATTTGATTCAGATATCATTGTCTCTACAAAGCATCGTCCTCATCGCCAACACCAACATCAACGTGTATGTCACCGTTGTCTTTCGTGAAGGCTTTGTTATCGAAGACGCTCTCGTAGGTAGCTGTCTTAGCTTCTTTAACATCGCTGGATGATCCATCCGTGTCGACGTCAACTGGGTTCTCCTTCTCTTTCGGGAAGACTTTGGGTGTTGCCATGAAACGTAGACGCTAGAAACGAAAAGCCAATCAATATCAGCCGTTATAGGTGAGATCGAAGAGTTCATAATGTACAGGGATTATGAATGGATGAAACATTGTCTCGTTCTCAAGTAAATATTCGACAAGCATAGCGGTAGTTTCTGTGCCATTTTTTTCTTCTATGCAAATCTCATCCACAGTGACTGTACAAAAGTTCATTTTAAAAAGCTGAACAACACCAACACTGAACGCATTTAAGTTCCACACATTCTTTCCATATTACCTGCATGGTTTATTTAGGAGTAGGCCTACATCAGACTTTTATAATTATGTGTCTTATAGACCTTATACATTGACGTCACCCAGCCACCATGTTGAGGTAAACCGATGGTGAACCAATGGAAACGCCCCGATTTGTACGCGCGACGCACAGGATTGGCCTATGAACAACCTCACTTTGACCTCTAGGCGAGGGCGCCTAGTCAAATGACGTCAATATGCATAAGGTCATTGATCTCGATAATAATAGAGATCAATACATAAGGTCTATAGACTCCTTGCACTGGCCGCCATCTTTTATTTCAAACATTGGACATGTGCATGCGTGTACGGGCTGTGCATGACTCTCAGCCAATGACAGCTCTTCATTGACCTCAGTAAGGAGACTGTTTTGGGCTTGTGACGTCATATGCAAGGAGTCTACAATTTAAAGGCGTCCTTCTCTAATTCTCTGAACGTATTGACGGGTTATTGGTAAACATTTTAAGAACAAACAGCAAGCGCAATACATTACCTCTCTGACTGTTCCTGGAGTGACTATGAAGAGGTATAGAGCATAGGTAATGACCCACTGCATGGCAGCAATCGCCATCATCCAGCCTAATATCTCACCAGAGATTGGGAAATAGTAATCTTCACCAAATTTAGGCGCTGAGTAAGCCACCAAGTTAAATATAAATATGCCCTGGAAGATAGCCAGAAAAAGACAGATTTTGTCACCAGATTAACCGAGAGATAGTATTTTGCTTTGATCGGATATAGTTTTTGTTCCAGTCCGGATACTGGATTAGAGGTATTATACAGGATGGGTATAAAACAAACATCGTAGGTGGTTAATATTAGTTTGAAAGCTTACTGATTATGGAACTCGTACTAGAAACATTTTATTTCTGTGGAATATTTCCCTCGAAATGATTTCATTTTTGAGAAAAACTGTATCTGAAAACATACAATCAACAAACAAACAAACAAACAAACACCCCAACACCCCCAACAAACGCAACAGCTGATTTCGGTTGTTACAACCAAAATTAAGGACGGTGTGTTTACATGCTGAAAACTGTGCATGGTTTTTCACTATTTTCTCCTGACTCACACAACGGATGAGTCCACAATTTCACGTTTGTTATTTCATGTACATGTATTTGATCACACAAAACATGAACACTTTGTATTTGTATGCGACTATTTTGTCAGCTCACACAATCCTGTTGAAGCCTTGAATGCACTTTCATTGGATCGTGAATAAAGTATATAGGATTTGTCTTCGAATAAAGCCTACGATATTATGAAATTAAAGTCTGCTACCATGCAATCGCAATACATATAACTTGCTAGTTATTGATACAATGCATTTTCGTCTGTTTTTATGCTCTAATATACTGTGTTTGAAGGAACACTTATCGACTTAACTCATCTTACAATTGCTAGACTTCATGATATCTTTATATCAGTATTGAGACTGATGAGCGTAATATACTTACACACGTGACAAAAGGGGTAAGAACAGCCCAGCTTAATGGCCAGAACCACCCTGGGGTGAAGGTTAACATAGTGCTGACGTCATTGTAGTATTTCCTTATACCGTAGCCATACGATATTGTGATACACTCCCAGCTTGCGACCCACAGTAGGGGCATACCACTCGCTGCATACGAATCCAGTAACTGGAACATGTAAATTCCACCCTGACCAGGAAAAAAAAAATCAAAAACTAAAAATACATATATTGTTCATACTTCTTCTTTTTCTGCACCTGCATACGGTATTACAACATAAATGAGCAATAAATAAGTAAATTGTAAGTATTACTGATTTTTTATTTTTGTGTATTTGGTGTTTACTTTCTTATGATAATGCTGTGGTTGTTATTATATTATTTATTTTGTGACTTTAATGTTTCTAATTGCCAATGGCAAACATTGTTCTGTAGTTTTAAAGGGAACATATACCTTTGGTTGTTTTAACCGCTCGATTGTTTTAATCCTATAGAAATGTAGACAATATACAATAAAACTAATCTGTGAAAATTTCATTTCAAAAGGTGTTCGCGTTTTTGAGATATCGCCGAAAATTTGGGCGGTTATGTCCACACGCAGGAAGAAAAATCCGTAATTGGAGTACAGAGCCTGATAAACGTATCTGACAGTGGCAAATATCTTTTTCCATGACCACATTACTTCGAAGTGAAATGATTCTCAAAATGCTTTATACTATCAAAAGCTGGTGTACTTCTAACCATAACAGTTTGTATTGCCATTCATTTTAAGAGTGATTACCAAACATTCCCTTTAATGCAGACACAACAAATAATTTTATTCATATTCATATATTCATATAAATATTCGTTTTGTGCAATAAGGTAAGATGATAATATAACACTAAAACAATCATGCACTTGGCTTCTGGGTCGATAAGGTCTTCACTGTACTCATTTTTCGATAGATTATCAACAATTGGCCATAATCAATCTGTCGGCCCGAAATGTAACAGAGAACTAATGGAAACTAAAATGGAGAGAAACTTACATCGGTGAAGCACAGGAAACCAAGAAAGAAATCCACCACGCAGATGCATACGATGAAGGCCGAGCGTCTCTGTCTCAGTTTCAGCTCCGGGAAACCATCCATGAGGGATGTCACGAAGCCCTCTACGACACAGAACTAGCAACCAGGAAACAACATAACATGAATTAACAGCCCCACAGTGCAATGCGACACAAAGAAAGTGCCTTTTTGGTTGTTTTTTTTACAATTTCAAACGCCCAATGGATGCATATAGTGAGTTTGAGCTAATGAAAGAAGTAACACTTATTTGATTTGAAAGTTCATCCTAAGAAAAAATGAAACTCAATTTTGCTCGTCAAAATAATTCAGTCTTTGTCAATTTCTGCGTACGTGTCAATTGAATTATGTCAAGATGGGTATTGGGCAGTAAACTAAGTCAACTAAGTTGGTTGACAAGATGGGTACTGTATTGGGCACTAAAATTGGTCAATTGGTATTGCACTAAACAGGGTGAATCAGTAAAATCAATCGGTCAAACAAGTTCGCATACATAAAAGTCACTGTATTGATACGTGTGTTTTCAAAAGAATCGAATGTAATACGGTGCCTACGAGTATTACCTGACTATCTAAGCCGAGCATGACCAACATAGCAAAGAACAAGATTGACCAGAATGGAGCTCCAGGCATCGTATTCACTGCCGTAGGATACGCAACAAACGCCAAACCAGGCCCTGAAGTAGTTACACAAAAGTATACAAACTAATGAATAGGTTTCAACCGTAGAGTACGACAAACACCGCATAACTATATCAAGCACCAGACTGAACCGAGTGATCAGCCACAAGAGCCAAACAAAAACCGCTGCACACGTCACCAACTGTCAGGAAATTGAAATTAGCTGACAACAATTTGCTCAGCAATTTGAATTTCAATCATCCATTCAATCTTCCTTTCGAGATTTAGTTAGTTTGCACCGCAGTCAAATATCCGATTAAGCAGTTTTAAAACAATCTGGTTATAATCTTGTATAGAAACACCATTAATTACATAAACCACTTTCTATAAGTTGAGGATGTCCTAAAAAGAACTGGTGCACTGTGGTGGTACTTTAAGGCAATTAGTCAACAGTGATCACCTGACGTCACGGGCCGTCAACTGTCTAGCCATTGAGGAAGAGTTTGATTCATTCTGTTAGTCTAGTTATCAATCACCAGGTAAACGATGGACAGCTATTAAACCAACTAGTCATAGCTAGTTACCTTTAAATTTAACATTTTGGGCAAAATGAAAGCATGTTGGGCGAAACTGACAAAAATTACTGATGTATAGCTACATAAACAAATAATTGAGAAATTAATATCGAGGCATACCTTCATCAGCTACATCTTTTATGTCAACTTCTTGTATAAATGCCATGTAGCCAAGAATGGCAAAAATGACGAAACCGGCGAACAGACTGGTAGCTGCATTCACGATACCCACGACAACAGTATCTCTATCAAGAAAATGAAAAGAATATAAAACCGTAACAGAAAACAGACTGAAATGACGATAATGCCACCGTGAAAGCTTGTTGAAATAATACTGTGCTGAATAGATTGTGAATTAAGTTATTTTATCTGGTTATCTGGTTTAATTGTTGAAACAAAGTTGGTGTACCTACATGAGTGAGTTGTTCCTGTAGGGGTTGTAGCTACCGAGTGAGATGAGCGAACCTATTCCGACACCGTACGAGAAGAATATCTGCGTTGCTGCATCAACCCATACCTACATGGGAAAACCAAGAAGATTTCATGTCAGCTGAACTGTGCTGGTCTTCTTTGACACCAAGTCGACCAAAAACAAAATATAGGTAAAACTTCAGCGTTATACACTACTGTAATTACCAAAACGGCAGTCGAAGTCCTTAAACCACCCACCTGACTTTCCCCACACATTAAAATATATATTACTGTTTCAATGAAAGAGCTGCAAAATTAAACAACTGATATTACTGAAGTTTAAAAGCATAAAATGTACTATACACGGATTGAAGTGTTAAACATGACGTCATTGGATTTCAACAACTAATGGGTCTTTACGTTCGAAGGAGGAATATTTCGTCAGGTTGTTTTGATTGAATATCTTTGAAAGTCAGGAATGAACCAAAACACCCCCGTACAAAAATGTAGAGACACATCTTTCTA
Organism: Pisaster ochraceus; assembly: GCA_010994315.2. Classification (NCBI taxonomy): domain Eukaryota; kingdom Metazoa; phylum Echinodermata; class Asteroidea; order Forcipulatida; family Asteriidae; genus Pisaster; species Pisaster ochraceus. The sequence goes on from CM021527.1 coordinate 20,838,492, forward strand.
AAGAGTATTGTCGTCGGATTTTTGGGATGTTGACAAAATTTGCACCTGGAAGGGTATTGAATACAATGGCAATTTACAACATTTTAACGTGAGGTAAGAGATTTGTATTTCCCCCACTCACATGAGGACTCTCTCTAGTGGAAAATGAGTACATCACAAAAATATATTTGACATTTCCCTTTCTCTTTAACGAAGCAGTGTGTCTGATTCGTGGGTGTGGTCAGCGTATATTTACCGCTGGTTCCGTCAGCTTATCAAAGGTTGGAGTGACATAATACAGGATACCATCCGATGAGCCTTCCAGGAGGAGTCCATTGATGAGGAGAATCAAAAGGATGACGTAAGGAATGAGAGCCGTAAACCAGACGATCTACACCAAGAACAAAATATATCAAGTAAGACAAAAAGGTGATTTCGGATGTCTGATAATGACAAATAAATAATAATTATTTGCTTACAAGTGTTGGTGTATATGAAATATAATCCGCGGACCGTCCAGACGCTTTTACAAAACTCATTGGTCAGAATTAACCCAAAAACTAGTTTTAAAATGGGATTTAAAATAGCTTGGATTCTATGTCAGGTTGACCCATTTCTGGGTCACTTTGACACTGATTCCGGGTAACAATGACCCAGAAATGGGTCAGACCCCGGGTCTCGAACAGGGTCAACTCTGACCATGGGGATTCTAGAGTATACCCCGATCAGTGGCTAATCCTGAACTCATGACCAGAAGTGACTATCAATTCGTTAGTGTCGTTAGTTTTTACAATTATTTTTCAAACCAATTCACTAATAAAAGTAGGCAATCTGTGTAATAAGTTTACCTTTCCAGTGGTTTTGACACCTCTCCAGATACAGAGAAAGGTTAGAACCCAAGCGAGGGCAAGACAGCCAAGGAGATCCCATCGTAGACCGCCGATCTCATCAAAGCCAGAACTGACATGTAGAACCCTCCTCCTATCATATAATTCAGCCATTACACAAACGTCTTTTAAAAGCTAGTTATTTATTATTCAACTGGAAAACTGTCGACCTCCAGCTCAATGCTTGTTCTCTAATATGCTAGGTGATTGTGAAATGTAATAAAAAAAAGAGTTGAAACACACCATCTACCACAAGATGATTAACCTTTAGGTCATCGTGTATTCATTTTTAAGACAACTGGAATTTGTAGCTATTTCAGAAAAATTTTCATAAGATTTTTCAAAAACATCATATACGAACGAATTTCGTCCATGGTTTTTCTCAGAAATATGTATCTTCTATTTTTTTTTTTTTTTGACAAAACTCGCTTTCCAAAAAAAAACCCGTTGCCTCTTGTTTGTGTGTCAGAAATTAGCCTATGTAGACTATGTGAAATAGGACATGACTGCTAACAAACAATTCAAATCATGTTTAACGGTTCCAGTGATTCAGAAATTGTTCAATGATTTAAAGTAATTTCCGGTGCATTCAAACAGCAAATGCATTGTCGTTTTGTTATGAGTTTTGTTTTTTGTACTGCAGCACCAATATAGAACGGATTAGCTTTTATTACGGAATCCCTGAAGTGCTACTTACTCCCAGTACTGCTGTGCTGCTGACTCGCCCAGTTTCTTTGGTAGTAGAGACCCATTCAAGGAAAGGAAGAACTCTTTTCTGACTTCTTTTGTCAAATTCGCCTGAACATCAAGTTCGCTGCAGAACTCGTTGTTCCAATAATTTTTACAGTCGTTCCAAGGCAATACGGTATTGAATGAAACAAACATGTAGAAGAGAGACCAAGACACGATGATGATGTAATACACGTTCAGCATGGAAGCGATTGTGGCGGCGGCCAGACCAACACCTGTATGTACAAACAGCGAATCAAGTAAGAGGTGGAGTTAGCTCAGATTGAAAACAGCTGAATTGTTATCATTTTGTTTTAAACTTGCGGTTGTACAAGCGAGGTCAACTCAAACACCTCTTTTAAAATATAACTTGGTTGTATGAAAACTACTTTTGTATAGTTTAAGTTGAGCTTGCTTACGGACAGTGGCATTACCAGAGGGGGGAGAGGAGACCCCGCCCCCCGTTCACAACCCTTAATACCCCTTCCTCCTAAGTGAGATGGAATAAAATGCAAATGGATGGTTCAAAACATGTTTTAAAGCACCCCTCTTCCAATTATGCATTTGCCCCTGCTTGAAAAATGTCCGGTTATGCCACTGCTTTTGGAGGTTGTAATACATCATTGCAAACACCGACACTGGGTAGAGATCGTACCTTTAATAGCCGGGAATATATCCCAGGTCCCGATACCTCCTGTCTGTAACATTTGTCCCAACGTGACTTCCATGAAAAACATTGGAACTCCACACATTACCAAGGACACGAAGTATGGGATGAGAAACGCTCCTGCAGTCAATATAAATAGAAACTCAATTTAATGTATGCCAAATAAGTTTCTTCAAATCAATTTTTTTTCTTCTTACAAAGCGTCTAAAATGTAACCATTAAGTTTTAATTACTTTAGGTAATATCTCAAGATGACATCGTTTATCTAACTTGACCCGATTAATTAGTCGTGCAACAAAGGAAGACAAGTTAACGGCCTGGCGTTTCGACATTAGCAGAGTCTTTCTCGACGGCTAAATGATCAACTAAGTGACAACATGAATAAATAGTTATTTAGCCTTCGAGAGAGACTCTGCTTGGGTCTAAAGGCCAGGCTATTAACTATTATTTTGCACTTATACTATAGGTCCCTTTAGTTGGTTAGCAGTTTGCAACAACTTGTTCTATTTTCCCTAATAATTATTCAGTTATAAAACTAAAAATTAAAAAACATAACCGACAAACAACAGACATGAGAGGTAAATAGTTCGTTGTCCAGTTTTGGTGTTTGTTTTCTGATAGTGGTCATGCAATGTCTCTACAACTATCTATAGCCATTCAGTACACCCTCATATTATTTGTTTCACCGTACACGCCATGTCCATGTTTGCATTTTTTATTTTTTTAAATTAGAATAAAGGATTCTAATAAAAAATATTTAAAAAAGGGTCTGTTTTATCAAGAGCCCCTTCCAGGTTTGGTTTGAAAACGGGAGAAAACAAATTGTTTTTAAAATCACTATGCCCTAAAGGTAACATTTTCAAAGTGGATTTTCATGAAAGTTAAAGAAAAGTCACACAGAGGGAGGAAATTGTACATAAACAAGATCGTTGTTCCTGACCGGCCCAAAGGGCTGGAAAAATAATTAGACCTATAGCAGCTGTGGATGGAAACACAGGGAGCGTTAAAATCGTGTAAATTGATAATGGATAGAGTAACCTTTGGACAACACGTTCAGATAACATTGTTTGCTCACTTCGATTGCTGACTACCTCTGGACAGAGTCCATTGAATTAGTTCGCATCAGGGAAGGTTATGCGTTCAGAAATGTTTATCTGTTTGAATCTTCATAATTTTTAACGGCCTTTTACGTTTGGTTAAAAACGGATGTCGATGTAGTTGTCTAACCAAGAGACTATATGCATCAACTTGAAAGCTTCACGTCCTTAAGACTAATTTTATGGTAAATTAGATGTAAACGAGTTTGTTCCTCATTAAAAAGGCCTTGTGTAATTGGTGTATAGTTGGATCGTTTCGAGTGGTAGCTATGATCATTTCATTATACGTTAAGGTCAATGTAAGCAAGTGAAACAAATGTTGTGTTTGGTTCGGCTTTAACTTTAATTGTTTCAAAACTCTTCAAATTAGCTGCTAAACCCTCAAGACCAATAGCACTCATCAGCATTCCAAAACGTGGAAATCGACTCCACTTCAAGCAATACCTTTTCTCTGGGAAATTGTTATACAAAACTAAGAGATGTTTCCTTGGAAATTATCAATTCAACTTCGGATATTGTTTAATAGAAATAGCATTTTAGGAAGCTTAATTATAATTCTCCGTTATTAAAGATATATATTTGCCCAAGGAAAGACCACAAAATTCTAATAACATGCACTAAGTACAATGCAAAACTGGGGTGTTAAGATTGATACCATGGATGTTGGCACAAATAGATACCAAAAAAGAATCAAAATTTACAACATATGGTGTTTAAATAGCACTGATGTCTGCCAGCACAATTACATTGGTGTCATTTTAACACCCTATAAGGTGTTAGTTTTGATTATCTCTTAGGTATCCGTAATATGTGGCAACACCCATGGTGTCAATTTAACACCCCAGTTTTTGCAGTGTACACTGCTGGAAAGGGTTCTTCTCTGGACAAACACTCCTTCAAAAGCTATCATTTACATGCCATAGTTGAACCATGGAGGTAGAATTAGACCTCCATGGTTGAACCCACAATATTGACTTCAATTTTAATCTCCCAGAGAGCATTGTTTTCTTCCTTCTCCTTCTTCTGAAACTTAATAGACTCCTCTAATGAGGATTTTAAATGATGTGTAATCGAGATTGGTGTGTTGTTTTTTAATACAAATATAGGTATTTTATGAGTTTACACTTGCAGGCGTATATAAGGTTGAAGTTGGTCAAACAAAGACATTATTATCATGACAGTATCGACAATGGAAATGGACATGTGACAAGATGATGAAGTTCAAATGAGTATAGATGACCGTGACCAACCTCCTCCGTTCTTGTAGCATAGGTACGGGAACCTCCAGACGTTTCCTAAACCCACGGCGTAACCAATACACGCCATGATGAAGTCCATCTTGTTCCCCCATCCTTCTCTAATCACCTCATCTTCTTCATCTTCAATCGTAACATCTTCATCTTCTGACTTAATGTGCTCCAAATCCAATGTCGGTCCTTCCCGCTCGACATCCAACGCAGGCTTCTTACCGTTCCCGTATTGCGTGTCTGGCATTGCAATTGCTATTAAACGTTTTTGAACAGGCCTTTTACAGCACCATTAATGAACCAAACTAACAGATGAATAACAAAATGTATACATGAATAACAAAACAGAGTCTCTGATAATCTTGTTTTAACAGATTTTAAGCCCAAATTGCAGGCATCACCTCCACCGTTTGCTATGAGTTTCAGTAATGAACTGCACCGAGGCTCTGTGCCGCAGTTAAAGGGAGGTAACAACAGTCAAAGCGATAAGACTAATTATTCCCAGGTTAACGGTCAGTAAATAGTGATATACACTATTTTATTAAGGGCACGGGCATAATGTTAATTGGGCAAAGCTTTTGTCGCAGTACTCGGGCTAGAGTTCCAAGGTTCATTTTCAATGTTTGAAAGACTAAACAAAACTGTACACAATTACAGAGTCCTTCATGAACAAACATATACACAAGCGCTGCAAATTATAACGCCCTCGCCTTTGGTGAAAATCGCAGAAGATAACACTCTAAAAACTTCCGGGTCAGATTTGACCCGGATCTGGGTCAGAGTTGACCCGGAATCTGTGCCAAAGTGACCAAGAAATGGGTCAAAATGACGTGGAAACTGAGCCGTAAAATTAAAAAAAAATTAACCACTTGCCGGGTCAGCCTGACCTGACATGGGTCAGGTAGACTGGTTCCCCTGTCTTTATCCGCAAGGATAAAGACAGGTACTGGTCTTAAGGCCCAATGATTTTATTGGGTACATCACGTAGCGTTGTTTTGTTCTGCGAGTATCCGTGTGAAATGAATGCTAGGTCAAAGGTACGTTTGCCAACATCCGGTCTGGCTGGTATCTGGCGTTATTCACGAGCCTCGAAGTGTGACGCCAGATGTTCGGGCCATGGGTCAGGGTCCCCTGGAACCGGAATCTGGGTCAAGTTTTTAAGTGTAAAACGTTATGTTAAAATTATGAGCTCAGTTTCATAGAGCTTCTTCAGAAGAAAATATTGCTTAACAATTGTCTGCCAAGCAGAAATGAGCAGGATACCAGTCACAAATTGTACATGTGTCATGTTAGTTTGGCTGGTAATCTTATTCTGGTAAGCATAATTTTGTTGTGCTCAGCTAGTTTTTGTGCTTAAGCAACTCTATGAAATTGGGCCCAGGTAGCATTTCCCCCCCCCTGTTTGAACTATTCAATGTCCTTAGTTATTGTATGAAATGGAAAGGTTGGTCTGCTCTGTAAATGATAACTTACACCCATCCTCCATGCACCCATACAGCGTAGCTATGTTTTAGGGTAAATCCATTGAAATCGACGCTTTTTGGGGGTATGACTTTGCATTGACCCGTCGCACTACAGCTGCTAGTGGTGTGTCATTTTGGTGAAACGCCACTCACTAGCCTGACCGTGTCCTTAATTTACCAGAGTGCACATCAGCAGGGCGTACCTTTCCAACGCCTTAAACGTAAACATTGACTTAGATTAGAGAACTAATCGAAAGACAACATAAATGCTCAGCTGCGGTTCTCTCATCAAAATGACGAAGGTCTGGATTACTATTTGCTTTGTCTCCTCGGGAAGACTCCGGGTCGAAATAGACCAGGATTCAAGGTTCCAGGAGAGGGGCCTGACCCCTTTCCGGGTCAAGTTGACCCGGAAATTGGGTAATAAAGTGGTTTTTTTTTTTAACTCGGAGTCTGCGTCAGTTTGACCTATTTCTGGGTCATTTTGACACAGATTCCGGATTAAGCTGACCCTGAAATGGGTCAAGCCCCACGGGGCATAGATCCAGGTCAACTCTGACACAGGATTTGCAGAGTGTATACAATTATGACGTGTTTTTTTTTCTTCTCACGAATGTACAGGTGTGTCCCCTACATCACAAACTGTTAAGTGTTTGATCTTGATAATTAATTCTGACAGTTTTATAATCAGCTAACGGTATATCTTAGGCTGATACAATGTTTTACCCAACAGTCTTTTAGAAACAATCTACAATCGAAAGACAAGTTTTTACCACAAACCTCACAAATATTCATTCTCTGAAATCCCATACAAGATTTCAATATGTTTCTCGAAAAACCACCCCACTCTATTTTGCAATGACGTTGCACACAAAGACATATCAGTGCCAATACTCTTATCGTTGGCTAAGTACACAGATAGGATGGCTTAGTTTAGAGTGCTCAAGAGTCTGACCTGCGTGTAGGGCAGGCAATCTCATGGCCAAAAGCTTCTGTCTGTAGCACACAGTACGTACATCGTCATAACGTGTCTAGTTGTGACGCTGCATTATTACAAATATTAATACAAAAAATGTCCAGGTTTCGCTGATGTTATTCACACTCCCAACACCTTATTTAGGATTTCATAAAAGCACTCTTGTTTACAAATAACTGCTCCATCAAAAGAGCCTATTTGACGACAATTTAAATCTGCCATTTTTACGCCATTTGTAGCTTTCTGGACCAGCAGTTTGTATTATTAGAAAATGAATGCATTATGGACTTGTATAACTTTTGGCAACGGAACGCTTGCCACCAGATTATATGGGACGGATTACAGCTGGTTCAAAGGTAGGTTGGGTGTGTTTTATCAGAAGGCTGCCATTGGTTTATCAGCTTCGAGCGTTTCAAAGTCTGAGTTTTGTCGATTTTGATAAAACTTAAGATAGGCCTCCTTGTTTAGACATTTAAGCATAAAATAAATAAAGATACAACAATTGGAAACTCAATTGGCATACTGTGGAAATATATTTTTAAAAAAAGTTATTGCTCACGTATAGACTACTAATTCATACATACGATTTACTAATTCGTACGCACGGATTACTATTCCGTAGATACGAATTAGTAGTTCGTACGTACATCGTACTTACGGACTACGTTCGAATTCCGTACGTACAAATTAGTGATTCGTACGTACGAAATAGAAATCTTTCATCGTATACTTTTGGCAACTCTCTTTGAGTTAAAGGCAAAATGTAGAGTGTTGCAAGATTGGGGTTTAA
>CM021527.1:20871263-20882187 GCA_010994315.2 Pisaster ochraceus
ACCTACATTTTTATTTTGTGGATAATTATTGGTGCACTCAAGATGGTGCAAGATCTATTTTGAATGCTTGCGTTTTAGTATTACGAGGAGAAATATTATTGTAAGTCTATGTCTCTTATTCAAATGACAATAACGCTCAAATACAACATGACTATAAATAGCATCGAAATCTCTTTGTGCTTTAATTTTCTTTTCTCTTTTCAGTTTTCAGTACAATTTTTTTTGCAATGTTTTTTTATGTAATAGAGCAGTAAAAAAGAAGCCTCACTTAACCCTTTTACCTATCTTTTCATATAAAAAGGATACTTTTTAAGTGGTCCACGTTCACTTACTCGTAACTGTACGGCTATGGACGGCTTCTCCAATCCTCTAGTGACATGCATCGTGTAATATTCATTACGGAGTCCACGCACCAATCAATGAAGCCCTAGGAGTGGCCTAAAATAGTTCTTACTCATATAAAACGCGACTTGATTTACAGGGGGAAAAAATACAGTGCTAGTTTTTCCAAGTTGTGACCATTTTTCCAAAATGGACGACGTGCTGGTTCTGCGTATCTACCAAGACATCGTTGGCATTATTGGGATCCTTGGCAATGGTTTGGTATGCTTCGTCATCTTCAAAGTACGATCGATGCAGACTCGTACAAACGCCTTCATCTTTCATCAAGCAGTGATTGATTTCTTGGGCTCCATCATGATCATCTTAAGAAGTGAAATCGTGTTGCCTGACATCATCCCAAGCAACTCTCTAGGACGGTTCATCTGTCACTTCTGGTTTTCAAACTTTTCACTTTTTTACTTCTTTATTCTGTCAACGTTCAACCTGTTGGTACTGACCATGGAGCGGTATTTCGCCATCGTCTACCCCTTCAAGTACCAGGCAGCATTCGCCTCATGGCCTCGGCTAAAAGTTTCTCTGTCTATGGCGATGTGCTGGATTTTCAATACCATTCTGATGTCATACACCTTGCTGATTTATAAACAGAAAAATGGTAAATGCATTCAAAATCTGATCCCGGGAGCAAACATAATTGGGATTCTTGTTGCGATCCTGCAATACGTCATCCCAGTAGGTGTGATGCTCTTCGCCTACATTCGCATCAGTGTAGAGATGAAGCGGGGAGCAGCCCGTGTCGGCCCGGCGCCAGCCCAGCATCTTCCCGGTGGAGCAAACGCACCGGACATGGCCGAGTCCCTCCTCCGGGCAAGACGCAACACCTTCAAGATGCTTCTGATCGTTTTCGTCACATTCTTGATCTGCTGGACGCCCAACCAGGTCATCTTTCTCATGTTCAATCTCGGGATAGACATTCAGTTCAATGGTTGGTTTTTCTTCGTAACTGTTGCAATGGTTGCCTCAAACTCTTGCGTCAACCCGATGATTTACGCTTTCAAGTACCGTCAGTTTCGTAATGGATTACGTCAGATATTTTGCAGCCAACGAAATCAAACCAACGATATCGACACCATAACCTCCGGTACCGGGTAATTCAAGTAGTACTCTGAAAGAAAGAATTTACCTCTCTATATGAAAACACTCGTGTTAAAATCATAAGCACATTAACTGTAATGTTTATTGATTCATTTCACTAAACCACTGCTATTGGTAAAGCATGTGTGCATTCACCTCACGTGTAAAGTGAACATTGTATGATTTTGTAGTAGTGTGTAGGAAGTTTTGAACGTCAAAATGTACTAATACTTTGTGTCTGTTTCACGCATAAATACGGCACAAAGTGTGCAGTTTCTTGCACAGGGGTTTCTTAACGAAGCCAGTCGTTTATTGGAAATCGTTCCATAGATTGATTCGGTTCGCAGTTGTTTGATGTATTATATAGGATTGGTAGAACTGATAAAATAGTCGTGGACAGTGTTGGTGTTTTGTGTGATCAACCATCAAATTTATAAAAAAAACTGTGGAAATTTAGGCTTAATCCGTAGTTTGAATCAGAAAAATTACTGAAAACCATTCACAATCTTCAGCATGTAAACACAATGTCCTTAAACCAAATTCAGCTGTTGTGTTTTTTTTGGTTTGTTTTAGGTTTTCAATACAGTTTGCTCGAATGTGATTTTATGGCAGAGGGAGATATTTCACAGAAAACTAGTTCTAGTACCAACTTCATAACCAAAAACAAATGTGTTTTTTTTATCCTTACCAATACTGTATAGTACCTTTAGGAATGAAGTCACACTGTCCATTATTTTTAGGACTACCAAAAACACATTCGTCCATACATAAAAGCAAGCCCATTAGTATACATTCGTCCAATCAATGTTTAGCACAATATAATAAATACTCCCAAACCGGTTGGGGTAGAGGGAATTTACTGAACTCTCGAAATGTAATCGTTTCCCTGCACTTCATTTAAAAATCTATTTACCTGTGGTTTTTTTTTTTTTTTTTTTTTTTTGGGGGGGGGGTCTAAATGGGTCCAGTTTATGGCTGACTATTTTAGACTCCAAATTATTCAGCCGTAAATTGGTTGCAAGTATTAGTGGCATATCGCCAGTCTTCCAAGTAATATGAGATGGAATATTTATTTAGCCGATAATTTCCCCGTTTGGCTCTTCATTCCGATACAATTCATTTTAAGACTGTACGCTTATCCCTTGACCCTGACCTTCAACCACAATGCCTTGTTTAAGTACGTGTTCCTCCGGCAGACATTAGAATTAGACAGTGAAATAAGCCACGCTCATTTATAAGCAGTATCTTAAAATGTCAAAATGCGAAATGTCAAAAAAGAAATTAAATTTTGTGATGTATTAATTGTTCAATAGATGTAGTCCCCATTTGAGTGGGGAAGAAATTACAAGTCTCTAACCTCGCGTTAAAATGGTGTCAATTGCTATCGTATGCGAGACCTTTCCAGTGTAAAAAGTTGTCAACCAAAACATCTGATGACATCATTCTGAGCAAAAATGGGTCGCCACATTTTGGTACGGGGATGGTTTGGTTCATAACTGACTTTCGATAATCATCAATCAAAACGGCCTTTAATTTAACCTTTTGACTGACAAAAAAAAATCCTTCTTGGATTGTAAAGATCCATTAATTGTTGTGATCCAAGAAATTAATCGCTTTGGATTGGACACAGACAGATTTGAACCTGCGACGTCCGGATTAACCTGCCGGTGTGGCAGGAGGTTTTGTCCCCTGGAAATTCTGCCCCCTAATACGGAAAACTGTGAACTAAGTTCTTCTGACAGTGTCTTTTGAATCAACCTCCTTCAGCCCTCGTTAATTTCCCGTATGGGGAACAGAATATCCGGGGGTCGGATTTCCCTATGACATCGGCACTCTATCAACTGAGCTATCTAACCCCCAATGTTGGCGGTCTCCCTATAGTGCCAATATCTTTGTTCGGGGTGCCTTCCTGTCAAAGGCCATTCAACCAGTAACTCGTGTAGTGGTTGGTATGGTCAGTAAAGTATGTGTATTTTGTTGTATAAAATCATAGATGGTGAAAATTTTAACAACGTCTTTATGCTGTAATTTGAAAAAGAGATGTTCAAGGGGGACAACGACAAGACAATAACTTTATTTAACAACTAAAATTTGCTCAAAGTGAGCTTGTGAAATGACATTATTTTGCAAGGCAAGAGAAAAACGTAGCGTAAAGTATCAACGCTTAACCAACATAACTTGTTTTCCCATATTGGGGGGGGGGATATACCATGTATTGGTGAATATGCCTTGCCATGTTTTGTTTTTGTATGCCTTGTTTTGGGGGATGAGACAATTTTCGTCGCTTACGTTTCCGTCTTATATTTTCATCAGACTGATGGGAAACCTGTTTTTTCAACCTAATACATATTAGATTAAATAAGGTGAGCACGAGGACGGTCAAGTGATACGCTTCCTTGAGCTGAGCTTAATCTGATTGAATTCTGGAACGACATTGAGGCCCACCCTGGTTGTGTTTATTTGTATTGTCATGTTAGTTATAGAAAGGAATTGTAGATAAACAATGCAGCTGCTGTTGCTACAAATTGATCCTATCCAGTTATTCCATTGACTCTGGTTTAGAGACTGGGGGGCACAGAACATCGTAAACATATATATATCACATTAGTGTGTGTTAGTCTCTACGGTTGAGTTAACGTCCCGCTATTCTTGTCAAAGTAAACGCATTTGTTTCAGTTCAACTGAGTTTACCTAAAATACCCTACCAGAATCGGAGGGGGACACAATGTGCCCCCTACCCCCCCCCCCCCCCCCCCCCCCCCCCCCCCCCCAACCTAATTTTACCCATAACCTTATAAAGATGCATCCGATCACCACAAATTGTTATTTTAATTTTCCCAATATTTTATCAAGGGTCATATTGTGAAGAAACAAAATCGGGGTCAGCTATTACCATGGTAACCGTTTCTTTGATCTCGAGTCAAACGATTGTTTAAATGAGTGTTAACTCTTTTAGTGAAGTTGTTTTTGGAGTCCGCCCAAGAAAGTGGGTAGTGATGTGTCACGCGATCGTGTTAATGATGCATTGTGGGAATTCAAGATGGCCGCCATATACGGCGTCCATGTTGGATTTTGTGGGGCGGGGGGGGGCACTATTAGCCCAGGTTCCCGTACCGGGTAGGTCCAAAAAGATAAGCCCGGTGCTGACAGGACTAGGAATAATGTCAAACAAAATATTTATTCGGATTCCATATTAGAGCTGTACGTACACGTGCAAGCTGTACGTACAAGTGCAAGCTGTACGTACACGTGCAGCTTTTTGGTTGCCACAGTGCATGGGAGAAATGTCTCACTTGCCTAGTGGAGAAGAAACAGCACCAGCTGCCACGTTTACTAATATCTAGGTCGGTCCTTCAATAAAGACGGGTGATATTCATTCAAGATGTTAACCAAGTTTTTTGTTTTCTGTATTTCACTTCCCTCTAAATGAGACTCTAAGCTCAATTTGTGTTAATCATTATTCATAAAATAAAATAAAACAGCTATCATCAGTGATGTGTCGCCTCAGATGACTGATATGTTATTTTTATTATCATTATTGTTAATATATTATTTCTGGTAATGAAACCAAGGATGCGTCATAAGTGAAATGAATCACACAGTAGCCCGCAAGCCTGAGGAAACCTTTAAACTATAGGGTGCTTGGTGAACCAGAAACACCGGGGCTAGCCCCTACTCTTCCACGATGTGCTCTGGGTTCGTTTTACGACGTGCACTGCCAATCCTAGTACAAGCGACTTTCGGCTTAATGTCCCATCTGGACAAATGAAGTATGGAGAGGATAATTGCTCAAGGACACAAGTGCCACGACGGGGACTCGAACCGGCACTGATCAGAAAATCGCACTCAGCCACGACATATCGACTGTATATCGAGTAAATGTTTGCATTCATGCACCTTTGTGGTAGGATATAACTAAAAAGAGGTCTGTATTCTGTTTTAATATCAGGTCTTACTAATTTTCGTTTCCTGTTCTCATCGCCATTGCATACCTACGTCATCGAAGCAAAACTGAATAACTTGAAATAAAAATTACCGGTAGGTGCCCACAACAGAGCTTCGTGCATTGCAATGGGAAAAGCAAGGTTGTCAGGAGTAGTTCCTATGGCAAGAAATAGGACAGGACAATATTGAAATTAAACTCATTCCATATCCTGAGGTATTTGTTTTTTATGAAGGTCAGCAATGAAGAGGCGGCGGCTTTATTTAATAATAATAATACGACTGCCGCATAGATGTTGCACAAAATCCGTGACTTTAAAGAGGTTTAAAAAGAGACAGTATTTGACCAATTTCCTCTCATACAGACTTAAAACATTTAAGAAAAACACCGACTTCGTCACTATGGAAGACATACTTGTTCTGCGTATCTACCAAGACATCGTTGGCATTATTGGGATCCTGGGCAATGGTTTGGTATGCTTCGTCGTCTTCAAAGTACGGTCGATGCAGACTCGTACAAACGCCTTCATCTTTCATCAAGCTGTCATCGATTTTCTTGGCTCGGCCATCATTTTCTTGAGGAGTGAATTACCACTCCCCAGCCCAATTCCGACCAACGCTCTTGGGTGGTTTCTGTGCCACGCGTGGTCCTCCAGCTTGGTGCTGTTTTTCTTCTTTGTTCTATCAACTTTTAATTTGTTGGTGTTGACCATGGAGCGGTATTTTGCCATAGTTCACCCCTTCAAGTACCAGGCAGCATTCGCCACTTCGCCTAAGCTCAAAGTGGGTTTTGCTATGGCGTGTTGCTGGGTTCTTGACTCCGCCATTAGCTTCTATGGTTTGCTTATCTTCAAGGAGGAAGGAGGACTTTGTGTCTCAGCTCGACTCCCTGGATCCCAAACTTTTGGACTAATTGCCGCTTTGCTTCAATACATTTTACCCGTTTGTGTAATGCTCTTCGCTTACACTCGCATCGGTGTGGAGTTGAAGCGGGGAGCAGCCCGTGTCGGCCCGGCACCAGCCCAGCATCTCCCCGACGGAGCAAACGCGCCGGACATGGCCGAGTCCCTCCTCCGGGCAAGACGCAACACCTTCAAGATGCTTCTGATCGTTTTCATCACGTTCTTGATCTGTTGGACGCCGAACCAGGTCATCTTTCTCATGTTCAATCTTGACTTAGATATCAAACTTCAAGGGTGGTTATTTTCTCTTTCTGTAACAATGGTGGCCACTAACTCCTGTGTGAACCCGGTGATCTACGCCTTCAAATACAACCAGTTTCGCAAAGGACTTCGTCAAATATTTTGTAAGCACATTGTTCAAATTGATGATAGCAGTATTGTAATGACTGGCTAATACAATAATTGAGAATCCAAAGCAGAAATGAGCTGTACTCAATCCACCATAGCGCAACCTACGGATCGCACACACAGATGAGCGTGTATAAAATAGTTGCTCTTTTGATTAGGGTATGTATCATTTATTATTTAGGTATCATTGAGCAGTGGAAGATGTGCCCGGTCGGGCAAACGTTTCACAGTTTTGTTATTAAGCTCACGGCCCAGTTTCATGGCTCTGCTTACCGCCGAATTCTGCGCTTGCGATCACCATTCTCCGCTTACTGTGCAAACGCCGAATTTCTGCTCTAGCCTTGTAAGCGAAAAATGCCTAGTATCATGAAGTACGCACGGGACTCAAGCAAAAACTCCCTGCTAACCTGTGAAAGCCGCTCGACGTATTCGCTGAATTCCCTGCTTCCATCTATAAGCACCAAATATTTTCTTATACGGATAAGTTGAGCCCTGAAATTGGGACCGATCCGCACACGTCAATCTGGCCGGTCATTGTTGTGAAGTATTTTTTTGCTCTTTTTGAGGGCGACGAGGACGCGACTTTCGTGTTTCAAATTTACAAAATAAGCGGAGAATGCTCTTGAAATGTAGGACTGTTTCGAGATCTAGACATGTGACAGTAACTTGAGCAACTTGTTTGGGCATTAGTTTTGTCTTGTGTATAGTTTCAAATTCGAGTATCTAGTGCAGTGCAAAGCGCTCTTTTATACGATAGTCTTGTGCTATGGGTGTTGTGCTTCCATCTGACACCAATACCCTTATGCCTAAGACAAACCCCAAAGTTAAGGAAGTACAATCTCAACTCAAAAAGACTGACATTAAAATACGGGAAAAACCATTTTGAGCTTATTGCACAAGGCGAAACTGGGAAGGGGGGCTAAGAATAACTAATTGTGGTCAAATGTCATACAGCTGCTAAAAAATACAATAAGCAAAGCACAGCACATTACTATCGTTATCGGAATAATGTTTATATCATTATACACTGTTTTTGTTTTAGTTTTTTTCTGTCTCTCTCCGTTGGTTATGACAACAAGAAGCAAAACAAGTCCTTAATGAGAAACTTTGGAGGTGACAAATTAATCAAGGTTTGTTATTTATAAGTACTAAATTTTACTTATTGAGTATTGATGTTGCAAGCAATCTGACAATTCGCAGAGCACGATCAAGAATTGAATAATGTTGTTCTTTATTGTTTTCGCAGTAGCAACAAATACTGAAAATTGCGTTCCACTGGCCATGGGAAACATAACAACTCACAAAAACAGAAATTTTATGATAAATTAAACCACGATTACAACAAACTGGCAAAATTGGTATATGCCTTTGAAAAACAAAACAAAAGCAGATGTGAATAGCTTGAATAGTGAATTGCTTAAATTCACTTTAGGCTAATTATAAAGTATAACTCAATAATACTCGTCCAAACTTGATGAAAATGTATGGACAACAAACACTTAGCGCACAAGAAACGAGTTTTTTTCCCCTACCTTACATTAAGACAACGTCAGATGACGATAAGATCTTTACATTCCCATAAGACTAGGATTTTTTGCAGTGTTTTTTCTTTCCCTGTTTGTATGCCTCCTTAAGGGGTGATCCGCCACCACAGTGGGGAGTTTTCGTTATTCATCATGACAACTTCCTCTGCAGTCAATGGTACCTCTTATACTACCCCTGATCTAGGGCAAACCCGTATGAGCTTCAACCAGATGGTTTAGCTGGAACGAGGCTAAAGAGCTTATATTAATAATAATAGGAATAGTGTACATTAGCGCGCCATGTCTGTCATAAAGGACACTCCTGGCGCCGAAATATTACATTTTGAGGACCTTATTATAAGAATGACTTTATGGGATCATAATACAATACACTGCAAGGCATGCAGGGTGAGGTGGGGCATAGTGCAGCCAGAACAGCCAGAAACACCGGGGCAAACCCTTTCTCTTTTGCGACAAAATGTAATTGGGTTCTTTTACGTGCATTACACAACACACGGGACCGACGGCTGTACGTCCCATCCAAAGGACGAAGCAATAATGGTTAAGTGTCTTGCTTAAAGAACACAAGTGTCAAGACCGGGAATCAAACCCACACTCTGCTGATCAGTAACATGAGAGCTTGAGTCCGGTACGCTTGACCGATCGGCCAGGACACGCCAAGTTATTTCTTCCGATGGACTTGTTAATCTCAAGGACTTGGTTCAATTTCTATGATTCCGAAACATGCCCCCCCCCCCTCCCGCGCGCCTCCACATCCTCCCATCTGAATGAAAACATTAGCGGGAGTTATTGCTGATACATTTGCAGTCACGGAGAACACTGCAAAAAATGGTCAAAGGGAACGCTCATCACAAAAAAGAAGAACAACAAATGTCTTCACTAATTCAAACGGAAATAGTCAGCAGAACCCCCTTCACGGTTGAGTTGTTAATTAATGCAATTTACGAGTGGTGACATTTGTGCAGCATTATTTTATTTATTTGTTTTATTTCTTGTTTATCCTGGGAAAACATTTCAGTGAAGCACTGCTTTTCAATGGTGCCCAGCATTTACAAACAATCATTATTGATAAAAACAGAAAATTGTACGGGACAATACACATACAAAGATATTACAGAGAGTTTAAAAAAAGTAAAAAGACTGTCAGGCAATGTTGATAAAATCAATACATTGCAGTAACAAAAACCGAGGACAATCAAAATCTGGGCCAGCAATCATACACTCATCATGACCATACTGACATTGACAATAAATCAATATGAATAAAATGTTGATGCCAGGCATGCCAAAGCCTTTCAAACTATTGAGAGTATTGTGTGTCAATTCTGGGGATGGCTCTTTTATAAATGTATATAGTGATTTAGTTCGCTTTTGGGCAATCCCTATAGTCTGCTTCTTTCGTTTTGGGTTTTATACTTCCTCTATTGGTCTGATTGCTTTTCTAAGTCTTCTTAGAATAATTTAAAACTGATTTCCTAAGTGAAAACAACGTATTAAACAGCCACTACATACAGATAATTTATTTTACCGGGACAGCTATTTTTAACTTATTTATAATGTGTTTCTTCATTATTTTATTGTAGTTTGATCATTTGACACGTCTGAAGATTTCGTAATTATCGAACAAAAAATTTGGCCCAAGCTCAAGGTTTTGAAAAACTAGCTACACTTCTGCCGTTGACAGCGTTCTTCAAAATGACATCACTTTGACGTCATTTGTGGGAGGTTGGTTTGTTATACCTCCATGTTGCAACAAAGCGGCTATACAAAACGGAGCATGACGTAACATGACAGATGACGTAATAGGGCGTTTTGCTAATCTTTCTGAAAAGCACAGGTGAAGCGTTTTCAAAACGATTTGTTTTCCTTACAATTAAATGTGTTTAACTTTAATCTTAAAGAACTCAAATTCCTTATTGATCAAAAAATAACAATAATAACTAAATTTCAGCAAAGATCACTTTGCCGTTTTCGTTCAAGCTGGTATTTAAAGAAAAGGACGATAATTGGAAGGAAAAAAGAGCATAAACGTGTTCTGAAAAAAGATCCGTTTGTTTCAGAGTCTTGATGTGGTGTACCTTCTTCCTCCATGGTCAGACTGATTTGAAAGGCCGAAGATCACCAACGAAATAGTGCGCGAAGAACAGAAACGTAGACTATGATCGCAGCAAAACACGGCCGTGCTCTAAAAATTGATTGATTATGACGAGTTATTATTATTTACCTAGACGATGTGGAGTTGATGGTAGTTATTGTCAAAAAGATCACAATTTGCAGCCCAAGAACCCAAGCCTCAAATGATCCCTCTTGTAAACTCTTCCGAATCTCAGAGGTAATGGTTTTAAGACATTTTCCGAGCTCTGCCATCTTTGACTTTGACTTGAGTTCCGTCAACAGTGTGTCCGTAGCCATGCAGGACTCGCCCTCTGTGCTGTACTATACACTGTATAGTATAATACGAAAGTGAAAGGCCGCCAGGCCTAGTATGTCCGCTGATAGACTTGATGACAAGTCGTTAGTCAGTGTCTATTTGTCTGCCAGTGCTGCCTATTCAGACACACATCCTGCTGTTCATGCAACAGTCACAGTGCTATTGTACAGTCATGCAACGGTCGTAGGTAGCGCGTGGCAAGGTCCGTCAGCTCTAACGACTTG